>JAGXCT010032487.1:0-14802 GCA_022495035.1 Philopotamus ludificatus | reverse complement strand
TTAAGTCCTCGTGGAGACAGAGCAGCGGTCCGGGGACGCGCATACGAGTCCTTATGAGTAATTAGTAAATTTAGAGTCGTTATATTTTTTTTATATAAAAAAAAAATTCAATTTTTTTCCCCGAAATCGCCCGGCTCCAGCGAAAAGTACTGCGCGAAATCGCCCAGACTGTAACGTGTTAATATGTTCCAGTAAATAACATATTTTTTTGTCGTAATCGTTACATTAGTTTTTTTTATAATATTTGTATGTAATTTTTCAAAATTGCTTATTCGACACAAATCCTTCCATTTGAAATAAGGTGCAAAAATATATGTATGTCAGATGTTCACCAACCATTACCAAAAAAAAATGTAATAGCGAAGTCAAATAACGGCATTTTCGTCAGGAACCTGTTAAATTTAAATCAATTTGGTAAAATAAAACTCGAGAACATAGTGTTATATATTTATTTCACATACATAAAGAAATGAGATTATTTTAAATATATCTAAAATTAAATTCAATATAAACTGTGTATCAGGCTGTAGACAATACGTGCAAAATTTACCGAAAATTTGATTCTATATATGTTTTAAAAATAATTCTGATATATTCCGATCATATTCCGCACGTTTTGTCCGTATCTATACGTGTATTTAATTAAATATTCAGAATATATCATTTTTAGTACCGTGAATTTCTGATATGCGATAGACACTAAGATATAGGTGGTTTGTACAATCTATGAGATATCGAGAAGATGCCGTGCACCCGAGATACTGTATTTGAAATAGGAATGTTGCCATTTAAACTATAATACTATGCGATTAAACCTAAACATCTTAACTATTAGCGATAATTTAATAATATATTATTTAATAAAGACTAGTTTTCTTCATGATTCGCAAAAATTCATCCTGATTTATTTCACCGTCCCCGTCACGATCCGCTTCGTCTATCATCTCTTGCAACTCTTCATCGGTCAAGTTTTCTCCCAACTCTTTGGCAACACGTTTCAGATTTTTAAATGATATTTTTCCTGTAAATAATTAACATTAAATAACGATACAGATTGATCAATGGTTTTTTAAACTTACCAGTCTCATCGTCGTCGAATAATTTAAAAGCTTTCATGATTTCTTCTTTGGTATCTTTTTCTGCCATCTTGATCGTCATCATCGATAGGAAATCGTCAAACGAGACTTTTCCCGTACCGTCTTTATCAATATCAGCGATCATACGTTTAATTTCTTCCTTTTTCGGTTCAAATCCGAGAGCCCTGATAGCAACTTTTAATTCTTTCGTATCAATATTCCCAGTGGTCTCCGGATCGAATAAATCAAACGCTTCTTTGATATCATTTTTTTGTTCATCGGTCAATTCAAATTTGGGTCCTCCCGATTTTTTACGCCCTCCCACATTTGGTATAACCGTTTTGACCGGTGCTGTAACAATTGACTAAAAAAAACATTTTATTATTATCGTTTTTGTTTACTTGTATTCATTTCTGTTTATTAAATGTAAATATTGGCCGAACAATATTTGACATAAGGATCACAGAAAATTAAAGGATATATATAAAAAAAATATTAAAATCACAATCACCATTTGTAATTCGGTTGCTTTACGTTAAAAATGATAAAACTATCTGTCAGCATTAGAAAACCATACGTCTGGAATCACACGAAGGCATCCATATTTAAACAAGACTTGACAACCAGCTGATTTTTTTTAAATTATAAAGCAGGTCCTAATATTATGGCCATTATCTATATGATTAAAAGTTTTTAAATATATTTCATAATTTATTCAGTGATACATCATCTTTAATAAACTCTATGAAATGTAAAACGTGATAAAATTATTAAAAAACTTTTATTTTTGCATTACTTATTATTGCAATTTTTTTTACATTCATTCATTTATCATAATTTATATACAATATGTTTTTTATAATATTTTCAAATGAATATTATATAATAATTGTATCTTAAAATAATTCGACGAATAATAATCAGTTTTGGTGTTATATTTTAATATTGATAAGTAAATTATTTATAATAAATATAATTTTTACGTATTTTTGTTTGTATTATTTGCTAATTTGACAAATTGTTGTTAAATAAATTCAATCGGAAAACATTATTTTATGGAATATTCTAGAATTTTTCCTGAAATATTGCTTAGCGATTTAATTTTTATCTAAATAATGTGAGTTTATTAAATTAATTAATGGGAGTGGACTAATCTTATTGTAAATAATGTTTTGTTTTTTGCAAAATGATGTTTTTGCGAAAGCGTGTTGTGCGTGTGGCCATGGCCGCTGTCGGCGTTGTTTAGATCACGCGAGCCGGTCGCCGGCGGTTGGTCTCGCGGTGCTCAGCTGGCTGCGGACATGGCGGCTACGGAGGAGAAGCCTGCGGCCGCACCCGAGCCCGAGGACAACTCGGTCAGTGCGGTACAGTGCCGCACGACACCCTCGCCATCTGCCACTCGCCTAACCGTTCGCTGCTCACCACTCGCCACTCACCACTCATTACTCACTACACATTTCTCGCGCGTTTTTTTTTGACATCTGACTATAGCTCGATCTTCGCAACTGCGATGGCGATCCACGTTCCATGGGATTCGCACGTGACACATTGTTGACGGTTATTCTGATTTTGAATTTACCGCCCTTGTCACTTTCACCTAATTATCAATCGATGTTAATTAAATCTGAATTATGAGATTGCATGAAGGAATAATAAATGAAAAATAACCACAATGCTTTGTTCTCATCAAAAAAATGAATCTTGCTCATTCAATAAAAGAATATACAATTAGAAACAAAAAAATATAAGCAGTCAGATGTACACATTTATAAAATTTCATATGAGAGTTCATCGAAAATCTCGTTCTGTATTTAACATTTAAACTTGTCGCTAACAACTATTGGCATAATAAATCATCGCTCACAGTCGTGGATCAAAGTATCACGAGTTTCGCAACAATCTAATTGATAGAGTAAGCAATATTTCCAATGAGTAATAATCAAATTTTAATATCTTTAGATTCTCGGTCGTTTCGATTTATTTATAAACGCACAACACACTACACTTATCACGTTTAAAAGCTTTGTATGTTTACGGGTATTCCATGACTTCATGCTTTGTATTTAAATAAATAACCAAATTAATGCAAAACTGCACGTATAATAAAATATTAATATATTCTAAGCATTATTTTCATTAATATTATAATCACTAATATGTTTTTTTTGATATATGTATATATATGAACCTTTATATTTGTTATTAATCTATTTTGATGAACATAGAAATTGTTTCCGTAAAAGAAATAACAATTAATTTATACTCAGCGTCGTAAATAGTACATAAATTAATTAAAAAAACATTATTTAAGTAGTTGGATGCAATATAAACATCGGGTAATCCAATTTTCGGGATGGGTTTTGATTCGACAATCCTTCAGTAGCACTTGATTTAACAATGGGCTTGTCCGATTCCGCATTTTGGTTCAACTAGAGCAGTGGTTCTTAACCTTGTTGGAGGTACTGAACCCCACCAGTTTCATTATGCGCGTTCACTGAACCTTATATCATACGTCGTATCATTTTTCATAATATCATACAATAAGTTGGGTGTGTGCTTTGATCTCCGCCGAACCCGGAAGACTGACTCACAGAACCCCTGGGGTTCGATCGAATTCAAGTTGAGAACCACTAGAGAGCATTTAACTAATGTCAGCAGTAGCTATGGATCCTTTACTTGCTCATGCCTTATAGCTTATAGGCTTTTCTGTAGAGAATTCCCTACTATGCTTCTCCGTCGATTCTTATACATCCTCAAAATCAAACTCTAAACATGTGAATCTGCCCAGATACAGAATTTTATCAACAGTAGACTGATGGAAAATTCTGGCAATAGTCTCTTTCAGACCATGTCCATGTTTTATCAGATCTCATTTTTTTACGTCACTTTAAAATATGTTTGAAATGAAACTTTTGTGTAAAGTGTCATAGTTCTTTGACACCTAGAGAATATACGTAATTTTATAAGTTCTAGATATTGCCATAAATCAAATGAACACATTCCTATCCAAATATTTTTTAAACAAAGCTTCCAGCACATGTCACTAGCGTGTGCGGGGAATAAGGAGTTGTCGCACCGGTGTGACCATACACCTTAAAGGGCTAATCTCCTGCTGATCCATTGGTTGGATTAGAAGCGTTTTTTTATTTATTTATTCATCTCTCTGATCTGGACGAGTAAGAGTTTAAAACTCTTACATACGATTTTTCTAAAAAAATTTATGTAAAATTTGTCACGTAACCCAAGTTCAATGTTTTGACCTTTTTTTTAACTATTTCATGCCTGAATTATTTTTGCCCAAACGTTCCAAAAAAATGTGTTTTTTTTGCTTTTAATTTGAAGCATATAATTGTATTAAAAACATTAAAATGTTTTTATATTTTTTTTCAACCCTTTTTGGTTCATTTTTTGCACACGGCTTCACACGAATACGCGTGAGCGCGGAAATTGGAACGTTTCTGCTTAACGCATATACGCGTCAACGAGCATGAAGTGGTTAATTATGTTCTTGTATCCTGGCTTTGCCGATGGGGACTTTGGGGACCCAAAGTTTTTGATTTTTCTCGAATAACTCTTTTAATATAAATCCTATATGTCACAAACATTTTATATTTGTGTAAAAAAGTCTAAAGATAAATATTATAAATATTCATTGACCATTATTGTCTACAATTGCGAAAAAAAAAATAAAACATTAAAATTCGCTTCTGTTGCCACGGGTGCGATGTTTTTTCTCACTTGCATCCGGTAGGATTTGCCGAGTACGATTGACAATAAGTGCATGAGCTTAGTCTGCGGGGAGACGTTGATTGCTTGATGAAGAATTCATCAATATCTTGATTCGATATGCTTGGTTTCTCTGATGGACCCCCTTCTGATGATGCGGTTGTTTTCGAGCCGCCGTGACGGATGGGGATAATTCTTTTACAATCCCACCATACAGACAAGAGTACCTTTTTGACCACAAGGTTCAGTTTCGAGGTCTATGATAGACCCCCTTAGGACAACTCGGTTGTTTTTAAGCCCCCGTGACGGATGTGTAAAAAGGAAACTGGCGTTTTTAATAGAAAATAATAAAAAAATTGTCATCAAGATAAAGGTTTCCAAATATAGAGGTTCTACTATACATAAAGTATTTAATTAATTAATTATTGTGTGCTATTGCATATTTGTGGAATGAAATTTTCTAATTAAAATATTCCTCCTCAAAAAGAAAAGTTAGTCGCGGAATACCTGAAATCATATACGATTACATACATAAATATGTAACGTTTAATTGTTATCATTTTTCATTAGAATGCCTCGTCCAGTGATAACTCGTCTCGGGGGAAGGAGGGCGATTTCGAGACTAAAATCGAGACGGATCGTTCGAAACGTTTTGATTTTTTGCTGAAGCAGACGGAAATTTTCTCTCACTTCATGACGAGCGTGCCCAAGAACAACACCAGCCCCGTGAAGCGTAAAGCCGCCCAACCAAAGAAGATCAAGGAGGAAGAAAAGATTATAGACCCGTTAGAGTGAGTATTAGTATTTCATTGCAATTTATTCTTTGTCTGATGATAATAAAACCCGTATTTTTTTTCAAGTCACAGACACCGTAAGACCGAACAAGAGGAAGATGAAGAGCTGTTGGCGGAGACGAACCTCAAACAGAAGAATATATTCAGATTCGAGGCTTCACCACACTATATAAAGAGCGGAGAGATGCGAGACTATCAGGTCAGAGGTCTCAATTGGATGATATCGCTATACGAAAATGGAATCAACGGTATATTGGCCGACGAGATGGGATTAGGAAAAACTCTACAAACCATCGCTCTCCTCGGTTATATGAAACATTTCAGGTAAACATTAAAAATATGATTATAATATTAATAATTGAATGGATAATATTATTATTTTTTTTTCGTATAGAAATATACCGGGTCCTCATATCGTAACCGTTCCAAAATCGACATTGGCTAATTGGATGAACGAATTTAAAAAATGGTGTCCTTCACTTAAAGCAGTTTGTTTAATCGGAGATCAGGAAACGAGGGTACGTTTTTAATTTAAATGCCGTTTTAATCTAAAATATGTTATGCAAAATTATCCCCGTATTTTTTTACAGAACACTTTTATTCGAGACGTGCTGATGCCCGGCGATTGGGACGTTTGCGTTACATCGTACGAAATGGTCATTAGGGAGAAATCGGTATTCAAAAAATTCAATTGGCGATACATGGTCATCGACGAGGCTCACCGAATCAAAAATGAAAAGTCTAAGCTCTCCGAATTTTTGCGCGAGTTCAAAACCACCAACAGATTGCTACTCACGGGTACACCTCTTCAAAATAATCTTCACGAACTTTGGTCGCTGTTGAACTTTTTGTTACCGGACGTTTTCAATAGTGCCGACGTAAGTAATAAAAAAAAAATGATCTTTACGGTGGATTTTTTAAATTTATTTATTTTCGTAGGATTTTGATTCTTGGTTCAATACGAATCAATTCCTCGGCGATAATTCTCTCGTCGAACGTTTGCATGCCGTATTGAGACCGTTTTTGCTGAGAAGATTGAAATCGGAAGTAGAAAAACGGCTTAAACCAAAGAAGGAAGTGAAAGTGTATATCGGATTAAGCAAAATGCAAAGGGAATGGTACACCAAAGTACTCATGAAAGATATCGACATCGGTAAATTTATCTTTGATTTATTTATTCCACGTTCATCTGTCATTTTATATTGATTTTTCTATTATTTTTATAGTAAACGGCGCTGGAAAAATTGAAAAGATGCGTCTGCAAAATATTTTGATGCAGCTCCGTAAGTGCTGTAATCATCCGTACTTATTCGACGGAGCCGAGCCCGGTCCTCCCTACACCACTGACGAACATTTATTATATAACTGCGGTAAAATGACAATTCTAGACAAATTATTACCTAAATTAAGAGAACAAGGATCCAGA
This sequence comes from Philopotamus ludificatus, assembly GCA_022495035.1. Taxonomy (NCBI): domain Eukaryota; kingdom Metazoa; phylum Arthropoda; class Insecta; order Trichoptera; family Philopotamidae; genus Philopotamus; species Philopotamus ludificatus. Next base: position 7,780 of record JAGXCT010032487.1, on the reverse strand, counting down.
GTGTTGATCTTCTCGCAGATGACACGAATGTTGGATATTTTAGAAGATTATTGTCTTTGGCGACAGTATAAAGTGAGATTATCGATTTATTCCGTGCGTATTTAATAACGAAGCCGTTTTAACTGTGATTGTAATTTTTTTAGTATTGCCGTTTGGACGGACAAACGGCGCACGAAGATCGAAATCGACAGATCGAAGAATATAACGCGGAAGGTAGTGAGAAATTTGTTTTTATGTTATCGACGAGAGCCGGAGGTTTAGGTATTAATCTCACGTCCGCCGACGTCGTTGTTATATACGATTCCGATTGGAATCCTCAGATGGACTTGCAAGCTATGGACAGAGCGCACAGAATCGGACAATTGAAACAAGTGCGTGATTATTCGATTGTCGTTTTGTTTACGCTCGTATTTTATTGTTTATTTGATGTTTTTGTATCTCGTAGGTGCGAGTTTTTCGGTTCATCACGGATAATACTGTCGAGGAGAAGATTGTCGAACGAGCCGAAGTGAAATTGAGACTCGATAAGCTCGTAATACAGTCCGGAAGACTCGTCGATCAAAAAGCGCAATTGAATAAGGACGAAATGTTGAATATGATCAGGCATGGAGCGAATCATGTCTTTTCGTCTAAAGATTCCGAGCTCACCGAAGAAGATATTGACATTATATTAGAACAAGGCGAAAAGAAGGTGTGTTTGTAATTATGCTTTCTGGTCTTGTGTCAACTTTTCGGGCTTGCATCTGAAATTTAGTTTAAGAAAATATTTTTTTACAAACTACAGTTTGATCATTAAGATATTGCAGCTTTTCTATCCCCATTTTGAAAAATAATCTTAATAGTTTTAATCTGTAGGAGGTGGTAGAAATTTCTGTTAAATAATTGTATGTTTTTTTTAGCTTATGTTCGTTATTCTGAAATAGTTCTTAAGTAGTTTCAAACCCATATTTTTTAATATTTATCTTTCTGTACTACGGAGTTTAATTTTGTTTAAATCATTGAACTAATTGTTCAAATCCAATTTCCGTAATAACTATTCCTTGGTGATCAAACAATATTTTTTACTACTCTATGTTTAAACAAAGTTCCACAAATAAGTAGTAAGACGATGAGAGAGAAATGTGCTAATATTTTTACAAAATCTTTTTGGGAATTTGTGGGATTTTGTAAAAAGAATTTTGTGAATAGGCTTTGTTTTTTTTTCTCCTTAGCATGTAAAATAATTCCTTTAATGTCCCGTAATATTTTTTTTCTTTCTATTTTAAACTAAAAATATCTTAATTTTTGTTTTCTGTAATAAATTGGGATGGGTGAACTGGTTGTTCTAATAGTTTTAGTTTTTCTTTAATTTCTTATATATTAGTTATGTGTTTTTTTTATTTTTATGAAACGGTAAGGGCAATATTTATTACTATTATTATAAAATTAAGATTATAATATATGAACATATTGTCGGTTATTTTAATATTGTTAATTTTTTTAGACGAACGAATTGAAAGCGAAGTTAGACGACCTCGGAGAATCGTCGCTCAGAGAATTCACAATGGATACGGTCGTAAACACCGATTCGGTTTATCAATTTGAAGGTTAATATTCGATATTCTATACATATTTGTATATTATGATATAAATTGAATGTTTTATGCGTTATAGGTGAGGATTATCGTGAAAAGCAAAAGGTATTAGGTATCGGTATGTGGATTGAACCTCCGAAGCGCGAGAGAAAAGCCAATTACGCCGTCGACGCATATTTCAGAGAAGCACTCCGAGTTTCAGAACCGAAAGCGCCCAAAGTACGTTTCGTTTTATTTATAAATAAATTGTGTTTGAACGTTAATTTAAATTATGTTATACGTTATAGGCGCCGCGTCCTCCGAAACAACCGATCGTTCAAGATTTTCAATTTTTCCCGCCACGTTTGTTTGAGCTTTTGGATCAGGAGATTTATTATTTTCGCAAGTCGCTCAATTATAAAGTGCCGCGTAATTTAGAACTCGGACAAGACGCCGCAAAGATACAACGGGAAGAGCAGAGGAAAATAGACGACGCTGAACAGTTATCCGATAAGGAAGTGCAAGAGAAAGAGCAGCTTTTAACGCAAGGTAATATTTAATTATGCTTTAATAATTTATGCGAACATATTTTATGTCGATTTTTAAATTTTAGGCTTTACTACTTGGACGAAAAGAGATTTTAATCAGTTTATTAAAGCTAATGAAAAGTATGGGCGTGATGATATCGATAATATCGCTAAAGAGGTTGAAGGCAAGACACCGGAAGAGGTAATGGAGTATTCTGGTGTATTTTGGGAGCGTTGTCACGAGTTGCAAGATATCGATCGTATTATGAGTCAAATAGAGAGAGGCGAGGCGAAAATCCAACGGCGAGCTTCGATTAAAAAGGCGCTCGATGCGAAAATGGCCAGGTATAGGGCTCCGTTCCATCAATTGCGTATTGCATATGGCACGAACAAGGGCAAGAATTACATCGAAGAAGAGGATAGGTAAATAATTCGTTAATTATTTAAACAGACGTAAGGCATTTGATTATAATATGTCGATATTTTAATTTAAGGTTCCTCGTTTGTATGCTGCATAAGCTGGGATTCGATAAGGAAAACGTTTACGAAGAGTTGCGTGCGGCCGTCCATTACGCTCCTCAATTCCGTTTCGATTGGTTTTTGAAATCACGTACGGCCGTTGAATTGCAACGCAGATGCAATACGTTGATAACGCTGATCGAACGTGAAAATCAAGAATTGGAAGAGAAAGAGCGGGCCGAGAAGAAAAAGAAAAATCCGGGAGCCGGCGGCGGTCAGGTGGGCGCCGGCGGTAACAAAGGAGGTGCCGGCGGCAAGAGGAAGGGCGACTCGCTCGCCGAAACTCAGGGCAAACAGAAGAAGAAGAAGAAATGATGTGATACGACGCCAGCGGATAAAATTGCCAAATCGTCTGTCGTCATAAAAGAATCTGCGAATAATTCAACAGGGAACACAATAGTTTAAATTATCTCATTACATTGATACAATAATTTTAAGAGTCTGTGTTTTCGGTGTGGTAGCGACGATTAATATTACGGATCTTACTGTATTTTCATATTTATTATATTGTTGTTTTGTACGAATTTTATTTCCGAATACGTATATATTTATTACGTTTGCAAATTCATCGCTGGACAATGACTTATTTATTTTTTTTATAACGATTTATAGTGTATTGTTTCTCAACGGCGATCGTCTCAGTGATACACGGTACACGTACGCGGTTACGGATCGTGCAACATACTTACTATTAGTTCTAATAATTGACGGCATATTCTTAATTATATTTGTACGATGTTTTTTTTTTTATGAGATTTGTGGATGATTTCCGATCAATCAGTATTTTAAGATGAAGATGTATGTAGAAGAAATTCCATTTCAATAAATAATTTAATATATCTGTGAATGTTATTGCCCTCTCGATAAATGTAATTTTTCCGATTTCCTGATCATTTGCCGTACGACCTTATCCCGTTAACAGATGTTGTCACGCCGGAGTGACAGCTGCTTATTCGCCTCGAACGCCAACACACGTGCTTGTGTAAAAGTTTTTTGGATGGGAATGTGTTCATTCAATTCATGGGATCAACTAAAGCCATAAGTTTTGTAAGTGAAATCGAGATTTAGCTATATTTTTAAGTATATTCGCATACGGGACTTGAGTTGATACTTCATGTCTGAGGATCTTGATCGTTCTTGTTCCGAATATTCTTGATTGTGGCTTCCCAGGATCCTCTGTGTTCAGCATCTTGCATCATCACACTTGGTTGCTCGAGTGGATGCTTTATTCCCTATGTCCTTGTACCTTACGAGAAGTATCGAAGAATCCTTTTGGGACATATAGTTGATAGTCTAAAGGACAGACACGTTCGCTTTCACATTTCTGGCTCAAAATTTCCGTTACTCGTAAGTAGAGATCCGAGATGCAGAAATTTTTCAACTCTCTCCAGATCCGGAAGATCGGATATGGATAATTGATTACTTCTATCGACTATCGTCAGCTTGGTTTTGATAATATTGATCTTGAGTCTTTATCTTTGAGATCTTATCAGCAGTTCAGTTATTTCTTACGTTAATTTTTCTATTGGTTAAAGGGTTGAGTCTTATTTTTATTCACCCAGATCATTTTCGTACTGAGAATACATACGAATCTTATAGTTCGGACTCTGCCCTTTGTCGTACGTAGTCACATTATCGTCTTTCCTACGCACTCATCCGATCTTTACATATCAGACATTCCCTGCTGAATTTTTTTGCTTATTTTGTCCACATCCAGCCTTCTTCCACCTGAGCATGTGCATCTCGATGGCATGTCAACGATAGCTTCTTCTCCCGTGTATTCATCTGTTTTTATTATTTTTTTCTAATTACAGTGTTATTATAGCAAAAGTCATCATAAAATAAGTGCATCAACGTCGTTTGATAAATAAATCACTCGTGTGACTTTCATTATGCATTTTATTCAAGGTGAATAATGTATCTATGGTGTCACACAATCTGTTACGGTTTCCATGGCGAGATTCGAATACACAACAAATGCGTACGTGTGAATGTGTTATAATACAATTTTCTTTTTATAGCTAGTTATATTTTAATAAAAATTATTGCGTGGATACGCGATCGATATCCAGAGCAGAAATATATTTAGGATATTATGTTTTTAAAAGCGGAATATATCCGAGTTGATAATCGTGTCCGTGAGCGTTAACAATGCAGTTTATGCGATGAGGAATTTAGCTTACGATATTTTTATTTACATGCTTTGGCATGCTTGCGACTAATTGCATGTACGTGTCATGTATCGCTTCCAATTATCACCTTCATTATCCGTGGCATACGGCTTTGTGATTAATTTTTTTTTTTAATACTAATTTACGGGGACAATCTAAAATAAAATCATTGGATATTTGTTAATGTAAAGTAATATATTTAATTGTAATTTTAATAAAAAAAATATGTTTTTTTAATCTATCCAAGCATTGACCGTGTGCTATGTTGTTTAACCGATCTTTCACGACGGCTCGAAACCAACGCCGCTGGCCGATGGGGTCTATTTTGTATGAAAATAGACCCCAAAAATTGTTAAATTCCTCGAGAATACCTTGGCATTTAAAAAAAAAATGGATTATTCTATGAATAAAAATAGTTATTTATGATATAAATATATTAGTAGAAAAATACAAAAAATCGATCTAATTTTGAATTTTTCCATTAATTAATGCGACGCGGAAATGACGTGCGCACAAAGCGACGGCCCGCTGCGACTGAGACTCGTTCTTGGATCGGTTTCTACCATTGCACAGCACGATATTTTTTCTCGCTCTGACTTGCACATGCGCGGTGTTTTTTCTCGGTCATATCCTGTACGGAGCGATAAAAAACATCGCATCCGTGCCATTGTAAAACTCAATGATTATTTATATTTATTCTTTTGACTTTTTTAGACAAATACGAAAAGTCAAATCAAAAACTTAGGGTCACAATTAGACCGCATCGGCACGGCTAGGTTAACTTTGATCAAAATCAATGCTTACAATTCGATTCTGTGCCTTTCGTCCATTATTAATTGAATTAATGCTGAGATAATCCACTTCAACGTGCCGTTGAGGTCTATTTGGGACCCCAAGTTTTTGTTTTTCTCGAATAAACTTTTTGTATTTGTCTAAAACAGTCTAATGAATAAATATTATAAATAATCATAAATCATAAAATATAATATTCGCTTCTATATGTACAGTAATACCCCCGACAACGTGAAAGTTGGGACCGCGTTATTGGAACAACGCGTTATCGGGATAATGAAGCACATACATAATTTAAGGCTACGGGTATTACGTAAAAAAATACAAATCTGCCATAACTAAGAACAACGTAAAAAATAAATATGAAACTTAGATGAATGAAATATTCGGTTGCCATGCATGCGATCGCCGACATCCACATAGACATCCGTGAATCATTGTCTTCATCAGGCGTGAATGGTGAGAATTGTGCCGAGCACTCGCACACATGAGGACATGGATATGTGCGAGCGAGATCAACACGCATAGAGTTTACGGTGGAGCTATGCATGAATAGAATGCCCTCGCGTTATTAGAGGGAATGGCGCGATTATTTTTAAATTCGCGTTATCGGAATACGCGCTATGGGGGGTATTACAGTAGTCGAAACGTGCCGCGAGAATTCGGCGGGCACGGTAGTCGGCGGCGTGTCTTCAGTCTGCGGCGACACCGTCGAATGTGCGTGTCATATTATTAGAAAAATCAAAAATATCGACCAAATTATGAAGCAAGTTATGAATAACTATTTTTAGTCTTAGAATAATCTATTTTTTTTAAAAAGTCAAGATTATGATGAAGATGTCACCAATATCTTAACTTGAAATTCTTGGGGTCTATTTTTCATTATAAATAGACCCCCTTCGGACGACTTGGTTGGTTTCGAGCCGCCGTAACGGATCAGTTAATATTGCACGATTATTTCAATTATTTTAATTAAAAAATATATCATGTGTACGTTTACGTATCAACCACAATTATATGGCGACGTAATGATGAGGAGATAGCACGAAACATGGAAACTCATTCGACAATAGTCTGTCATTCATTGTACACGGTCCGATGTACACGGTTCCCATGAACGAAATCGTCATAAAATATTTCGTGATTTGCATAGTTTATTATTTAAATATTTCGTGCTGAATTGTGTTCTGAAAAACAAAAAAAAAATAACCTAGGATGAAGCTGGCCCCTATGAAATATTTGAAGAGTCGCGTTTGCAATTTGGCAACGGCCGGATTGCTGATTACCATCGTCGGCATAGTCATGGCCGTCTATGGATTTCCGCAAATCATCAAGTGTCATATATCTCAGGTACCCTAAACATCCTGTTGCAGATTTAATTGACGCCATTGTCATAGGTTCGCAATTATACGTATATTTAGATTTCGGTTGATAATTCTGAAATGCAATTATTTTATTTTACAATTTCCGGTTTTCGCTGTTAAATAATATTTAGATTAAGTGTCGTACGTAATACAGGATATTCATTTATGGTAAATTAACATAAAATGAGGCTAAACCATTGCGTTTCCCAATATTTTTTTTACTTAATTGAATGCTTATATTTATTTTACAGTGTTTCAATGTCTTTAAATCGATCAAATCATTCATTTTTGTTAGCACGTATCGTGCGGTGTCAGTCACCGGTGCCTGACGTCGATTTTTACCAGTGCGCTGTGGCCAGCACCGGTGACTGACAGTTATTTATCTAATAAAATGGTCCACAATCCCTGCTGGTCACTTGTAAACCGAGATTAGAGAGATTATTATTAGAAGGGACTGATAAAAAATCGTAATTAGAGGGAAAACGTAGAACCGGGGTATTAAATGTAACGGGATTGTAAAAATTTAACGCAAATAGTGAGAAAACGTGAATTCCGGGCACGTAAAAAGAGGGTTTAAAAAAAAATCAAATGAATTATTTAAAAAAACGAGATATTAGCATAATATTTTTTTAGTTAAAAAAATAATATGCTAATTTGGAAGGATATATAGATTATTTTACATATTTAAACGTGGTTTTTAGGTTGAAAAAATAATTAAAAAAATCTTCCAAGAGTAAAGAATCTGGGATTTAGAAAAAGTCGCACTGTTTCATGTCGATTGATATATTTTGCAGGGATTTACGGTGGTGTTGATGTTGGGTGTGCTGAATGTGGAAAAAAAATACAGTTTTTTT
>JAGXCT010032486.1:0-11437 GCA_022495035.1 Philopotamus ludificatus | reverse complement strand
TATATATATAAAATGAAAACTGACGCTAATACATTTAAGATCAATAATTTCTTTCAGAACGCAATTTTATTAGTAAAATTCGTAAATATTTGACATTTATTAAACAAAAAAACATAAAGAAAATTTTCAGATATGGGCAGTGGCTCAAAGGCGACCATAAAATCAACGAATTGTTCATTCCAGATTTAAATCAATACGTATATTATTCAATATGTAGATTATAATATATTTTTTATTAGTTTATCCCAACGTTATATTTTTTAAAAAAAAATCAGGGTTCCCTAGAGGTTCTGGTTGGTTTCTGAATGTCCATTAATCCCTCCTTAAATGCTATGCCCCCCGATGCCTTGTATCGGCTCCCAAAACTTGTATATTATGTTAGGGAATAACGATCTGTTAAGAATACTAGTTATTATTCACAGACAATATTGGTATTACTCCTAAATCTTTCGCTTCAAACATAAACAAACTATGTACCTGAAAGTATTAAAAAACGACTGTGGAAAAAAATTGTGTGCCTCTCTTGATAAATATTAAAATTATTTTTACCAATGTTTTCGTAAAAATCTGGAATATTATACGATATTCAATATGTCAGTCACCACCTTGCAATGAAAAAATAAAAATAATCTTATTTTTTTCTTAGTATATTTGCCATGTATTTATCACGCGTAAACGCGTGCACGGACTGAACCTCGGAGTTCACTAGCCCGCGAAAACGCGTGCACGGACTGTAATGTGTTAAGAGCCGAATGCTAAATACTCAATTGTAGACACGCTTTGCTGAAACCCGCGTAAATTAAAACTACTTAGAAATAAAAAAAAATATAATACAAAATTGCATAATACACCTGTGTCTATGGTTGTGAGTTTTCATCATCGTAGGACTCTGGATTAGTCTTTAAAAATTCTGTAATAAGCGATTGTCTGCTTTTGGCTTATAAATCTTTACGTATATCGTTAGAAGGGGCCAAGATCTGTTATAATTCCCTTTTGAACTTCAAACTACATTCCATTATAGGATCATTTTCTAATAAAAAGTGTTCTAATTTATCAACCAATCCCAAGCCGTAATTTATTGTATTTAATGTGAAACGCTACTGCTTTCCGAGTCATTAATTATCGTAGGTTCAGCCAACATTTTGACCAATTATTCTTCATTCGACGTGCGACCTCCAATATATCTTCGATATCTTGAATATCCATATCATCAAATCCTTCTCCAACAACACCACGACAAATATTAATAGTCTGGTATTCAACTTCTATTGGTGGTACAACATTTTCTGCATCGACTACTTCTGGCCCCAGCTTTTTCCAGAAAGAATTTAAAGTCAATTGATTTATTTCTTCAACAGATGCAGAAACAATATCGACACAATTTCGAATAAATTTTTTTTCTAAGCTTGTGTGACTGTTAAATACGCTTTAAATTATTCCTTGGTCCAAAGGCTGGATTATAGACGTAGTCCTTGGTCGTAAAATAATATTTCAACATTAGGATGTTTTTAATGTCCCGGTGCATTATAAAATCAAGATTCTTTTTCCTCATATAAGCTTCTTAAAAATAATTTTAACGTTTTATTGGCTCTACAATAAACATGGAAATTCATTTTGTCACAACCTTTCAGTGCTCTGGGGTTTAAATACCGATTAATAAAGAATTCATTATGAATTCTCCACGCCACTCTCTTTCGCCACCTTAAATCCCTTCGCTCGTTTTTCGCTCTTTGATATGTAGGTTCGATGAGGCGTCCTTTTCCGGGAAAATCCCGTTTCGTTCGCATAGAATATCTGGTCTGGTGTGTAGCCTTTATTTTTTATAATTTCGGCGAACTCTATTTGCATTTTTAACACAATGTTATCCAATTTTTTTTAAAGCTAATAATAATGGTTCAACAAATTCATTATTCAGATATTAAAACATGCCCAAGTAATTATATCTTGGGCCAAAACTTCTTCAGTAATCAATTCGCATCTTAGATATATTTATTAAATAATGAAAACCTTTCTAGGAATTAATTTTAAAAACAATAATTTATTCATTTCGAGTCAAAAACGCGTAAATTTCGGGATGAGTGTATTATTTATTAATTTTTATCATAACCCATCCGTTAGAGAAACTCGATAACAACCGCATCGTCCGAAGGGGGTATCTCAGTCCGTAATAATTAATCTTGTAATAATTTAAGAATGGAAGAATAAAAATAGTTTTTTATCCTTTGGATGTCTCGAGGTGAGAATCGATTCTCGCTGCACGTGTTATTTGCACGTTTCACTCCCACTCGACATATCGCACCGGATGCGAGCGAGAATAAACATCGCGCGCATAGCAACAGCTGGGAATATTGTTGTTTTATTATTTTTCGCAATTGCAGATATTTATAATATCTATTTTTTAGACAAATAGAGACAGTTTATGACACATGTAATATTAATATTGAAAGAGTTATTCGAGAAAAATCCAAAATTTGGAGTCCTCAATATACTCAATCGGCACGGCTAGCTTAATAAATTATTCCTAATAAATTAACTATCACAAAAATTACAATATAGTTGACAGCTCGGCTCCCGGGGCTTATGGCTGGCTACCTGACCCATATTCGAAGAGCCTAGCTAACCTGAAGAACAACCATCATAGTCCTGAATATTTTAATATAATTTATTGAACTTATGAAAAAATGAACGGAAATATGATGTCTTCACGAAATAATGCTTTATTATTATTAATAGTGTTTTGTTATGTATGCATTTTTTTATACTGCAAAAAATAAAGCTTGAAATACAAAGAAAATTCTATTTTTCTTTCTCCAGTCTCTAACAACCACTTGAAAGAATTATTTTTATTCAAGAAAAACAATCGCATCTTAAGGCTTATGCCGTAAATCGTATTAGGATGTAAAATGTTTTTTTTTAAATATTATTATAAAAGTATAGTATAGTTGTTCTATCGATATGTATTTATTTTCTCTTACGAGCTTTGGATGTCATATTTAAGGTGTCTGAAATAACTATTATTTTCAAAGTTGCGATACTCCAGACGGAAAATTCTCCGGGAATTGAAAACGTATCACATTTTTATTGATAGATAACAAGATTTTATCATGGAAGTTTAAACGGCAACAGTAATATGTTCTTGTAAGCCGACATTTGAATCAAAATAAATATTTCTATGACTCATCTTATTGCAATATATTATTATAGTTAATTATCGCAATACTTCAATTAATTTTATTTAATATAACTAAAAAAATACGCAATATTTTTCCGTTCGACGAAAAATAGATGCAAAAAAAAATTCAGCAACGTAGGATTTCAGTTGATGTGCTCTCCCGACGGATTTATTATAATCCTTGGGCTGCGACCTGATTTTACATAGTGCTTACGAATAAAACATGGATTCTATCATTTCATAAAAAAAGTCATTTTTAATGTGACCTTAATTCCGGGAAAATGGTATTGCATTTTTCGACGAAATTCAATTCCATTTATTGCCGGAGAGTGTATCCAGCTCCATGGCCACTAACACAAAGCATTTTCCGAAGAGATCGGAAAATCGTCGGAAAATTCTTTGTTTTCAATATATTTTAAAATAAATAAAATGCTTACCAATGTATTTTTGCACGTGAAAAATACGTTCATATAACTGACGATCCTGTAATGAATTATTATGAGGAGTCTGAATGATAAGAACGGAGCATCTTGCAAAGCTATATTCATCATTATGGCGCACACGTCTATCGAACAACAGCAGGTCTCAGTCGTACCACTGAAAATTATTTAAAAAAAATCAAATTATAATTATATATATACATAAATCAAACGTCAACCTTTAAAATGACATAATAAACTAGTTTATATGCGTCGTTATTCCCAAATGTCATTATTTTCAGATAAATCGATCTAGTTACCGAATGTAAATTAGACAAATGCAATTTAATCCACCGAAGGGAGGGACAGATGAGGTTTTTTGCCAAATCAAATATGTAATTCGTGCTAATACAGCTGGATTGGCGTCACTGGAAACGAGGTCAATAGACATGGTCTCCACAAACAGACTCCTCGTCTTTCGAATAGTGTCGTCGAAGTCATTTTGAGAGATATAATTTATTATCGACTTGCACAACTTTGTCGACCAGGGATTTTTATTGTTTTTGCTATGCGATATTTTGCTCGAGTTCAAAACAAGAGTAAGTGTGTCAATCACTGTGTCGAGCTAGAAGGATGCTGCGTTCGTCGAATTTTATTTATTATCTATAAATATATTAGCGAAGAAAATTGGAAAATTATAAGAACGTAGTCGACGTGTGTCGGAGAAAATTGCAAAAATTAAACACAAAGGTGCTGTGTAATTTAATATAAATACAGTTTTCCTATGTTTATAGAGGCAATAATTTTCCAATGCTTAATAAAAACACCGTTTTCAAAGATTTTCTTTATTTACCCTTAAATGCGTGAATTAAAAATATTTTTATATCAAAATCGAGCTGATAGTGACAGCAAAGTGTATATAAACTGAGAAAAAAAAATATGTAATATATCTACAACACTATGCATTCTTGTATAAATGAAAATTTCTATCGCTAAAATCGTCGTAGTTTCCAGACTTGTGGAAACATAAAAAAAAGAGATAAATCAAATGTTGCCTATTACAGACCAGTGGCTGTTCTATCCGGACCTGCCATGTTTTTTGAGATGATTCTGCATAAATACATATATAACCATATTGAGTGTAGAATTATCGATGAGCAACATGGATTTCGGCCCTAGACGCTCAACAGTCAGAGCCTTCTTGGTTTTTCAAACTTTGTGTCTAAGTCATTGGATAAGGGGTCCAAGTCGATGTTATCTATAACGACTTTGAAAAAGCGTTTGATAAAGTCGATCATGCCAGACTCATTTTGAAACTAGATAGTTTTGGGTTATCGGATAATCTCGTACGTTTCTTCTCTAGTTACCTCACAGAGAAACAATATGTGACATACGACTCCCAAACGTCGTATGCTTACAATACACCTTCCGGTATTCCGCAGGGATCAAATTTAGGACCTTTATTATATATTTTATTTATAAATGATATTCAAAAATATTTCGATCTATTACTTCAGAGGAAGATGCGCTTTCGTTGCAGCTGGACATTGATTCTTTGCGCGATTGGTCAATAACAAATCGTCTTCCATTATTTATTGGAAAATGTAAAATAATGACATTTTCTAGATCAAAGGAGTCCATCATCTTTAATTACAGTCTTGGAAACGTAACTCTTCCTAAGCAATCGTCTGTTAAAGATCCGGGTATTTTGTTTGATTCTAAGTTAAAATTTAGTTTACATGCATCGGACGTGTGTATGAGATCGTCAAGAATGTTGGGCTTCGTCTTGAGAAATTCTCATCACATACGTAGCACCTTAGTCGTACGAGTGCTATACGATGCATTGGTTCGAAGCTTGCTTGAATCAGGTTCCATTATATGGGCGCCTTATGACGACTCGAATTCCTCAGATTAGAGAAGATTCAGAAGAAATTTCTTAGGTATCTCTACATGAGGGAGTTTGGATTCTACCCAAGCCTGGCTTATGTAACCCTCGAGAAAAGAAGGTCGATTTACTGGCAAAGCACTTCTTCAAGCTGTTGGTTGGGGCAGTACATAACCCCCCTGTACTGTGCGAGTTGCCCGTATGTGCGTCACCTCACTACCATCGAGCTCGTTCACGTGTGCTTTTTCTTCCGCCAAATGCGAGGACAGGTACTCTCAGAAACTCTCCAGTAACCAGAACTATTACTCTACTACAGCTATTACAGCTTCTCGACCTCCGCGAGATCACTTCAAAATTTAGAAAAAAAATATTCAGAATTGATATTGTATTAATATTTCTCTTTTGCTTATTTTTTTTACAAAATCTACGCGTTGATTACAGCCATATCCGACATAAACATATATGGTATGTAATCCTTAAATACTTTTACAGTTAAATATTATACTTTCCAATGAAGCCCTCCATGAGATCGACCCCTCCCATGTGAACATTGTATTTTTTTTTTCATTATTGTCGAATCTATTACCATCCGTATGTACCGCGTAAAGATTAGTTACTGTACTTATCTTATTAATCAAATCACTAGTAAAAAATATTTCTTTATATGGCGTGTCCATTTCTATCAGTGAGATATTAAACTGAGAATTTCCTCTAAAATCAACAAGTTTTTTTTACGTAGGGCAGCTCTCTTAAAAGCACTCGTCGTTGCTGGGAATATTATTTGATCACTACACTCGGCTGAAATCAAATGAGAATCTGTAGAGGTAATCCGGCGGGTTATATTTGGGTCGATATCCATTGATTAACCACGACATCAATATGAATAATTCTTACATCTTTATAACTATTTCTCATAGGAAAGGAGGGATCAAAATCTAGATTATCCTCATATCCATCTCTCACACAATCGTTCAAATAGTCTTTGTTTTCCTCATCAGACAAAACAGCGTTTGTATTGCCCATCATAAATAACAATTGCAACCATAAATTATTATATTCCTTAAACGCATAGTGTTGTATTTCTACAACATATGTTCATTTGTAAGTTATGCAGCTTTTACAAAAAATATAAATCATAAATAAATACATAATGACAGACTAACCATTTTAATAAATTAAAAAATATCAAGCATCTGCACTCGATATAATTAATATTAACGATCATTGGCTTCACACTCTGCTGCAGTAATACGATCCCACGCAGTAAAATTAATGCATTGATTATAAATAGCTCGTAAATATTTTGTTGTAGCTCTGCAACACCATGCATTTAAGAGTTAAATCGATAAATCAGGATTTTTAATTGATCTACTCGTTATTTATCGAATTTGTAATAAATTTTCGTGCTGCCGTATTTATTACATTTCCTACTTTTTTGATAAAAAAAATCCTATAAATTGAATATTACAATAAAAAATAATTTCGTAACAAAGGTAGAATAATCATTGTTGTTTTATTTAAATCACAATAATTAGAAAATATGCTATATTTTGAATTTCGTGATTTGTATATAAATCACGTTGAAACATCCTGACGTATCTTGACATTCGTATTGAATATTTACTTTATTATTGGCTGTAGATAAGATTTCTTTTGTGTTCAACGATTTATTAATTGTAAAAATAAAAATGTGGAATGAAGTTTTAGACAAAAATACGCTCGTTATAATTTTACAGCCTCCGTATTCGCCGGGCATGGCCTTCTGTGACTAATACTTAGATAAATGTATATCAAAAATTCCTTTTCAGATGTGCCACGAAGGTGGCAAAGAGCATTGGTACGAAAATTCAGCGCGTTTCATGATCAAACCTCATGAAAAAAATTAGAAAAATTGCAACAGCTCGAATCGTCCTATATTGGACGGTCGATCGTCGTGTTGACGATCACTCGTTCAAATAAAAAAATACGTGATCGAATATATGAAACGCTAAATGAAACGAGAACGACTCGTCACGGTTTTTACGAGATCTGCCCGATATCTGTGATTAATTTCATATTTTTCTATTGACAGAGTATCTCAGATAAAATTTAGTACGTGATCGAAACGGTATTCGAATCGAATAAAAAGCTCACCGCTATATCTATTTAATCTAGAGTCCGGTGGAATCGAGAGAGCAATACATTGGATTTGTTTGCTGTGTACAAGTAAAATGCTGTATTTTCCGCATTTTCATATAAAATAAACTGAGCCGATAACGATTAATGCAGAAACACGCGTTCCCTTTGTACATAGAAGAAACATGCAAACAGAATATGTATTTAAATAGGATTGCGACCGTTCGGATGCAAAAAAAATCCCCGCAAAGGGAAAATCTCAGGGAAAGTTCGAACATTTATTCCTTTTATGTCTGCTGTAAACAGTTCTGACAATTTTATAATTTGAGCATGAAAGTGTCTAGCTCTTATTTTTAATAGAGGATATCGACAATGTTTCAGCAATAATAAATTGATTGTTTCATTATAGTTGGCACTATACAGAATTTATTTAATTTAATTTTCACGAACATGCTGAAATATGTTCTACCACGAAATCAAAATATTGTTGGAAAATTGTTCAGGGTTGAACTCTTTGTTTAATTAAAACAGCACGTTATATATGTTTTACTTTAACTGTGTTATTGTGTAAAATACTGAAAAATAAAAAAGTTCACATAGAAATTGAATTATACAATTTATCAACTGGTTTTCTTTGAAATAAGCCGGAGAGATGCTAAAGTTTTGACAATAAAAATGAAAAGTTAAAAACATTTGTATATAAAATTGATATTTTTTCTATGGCAAATATTTGAAAAGAGTTTGAAACTAAAAGTAAGTGACTTTATAAAATGGATTTTCATTCACAAGAAGCATCTAAAATGCGTTTATTACCGGGAAAACTTGAGAGAAAAACTATGCGAAGAATTCAGCCAACTGTTAATTTCCACCATCTGTGATCTCATAGGGATAAATGTGAGACATTCCAGAGTTTCAATCTCTAAAAGCATTAATTATATGACAAATATATAAAAATCTATTAACATAAACGAAAATAAAATACGTTAAATTTTCAATTAAGCATTGAAAAATCATTGAAAAAATAATTATTGTCATGAAAATGAAAAGAAAACTGTATATATATTGAGTTAGACACGACCTACTTCGACTATATTCTTATAATATTGCAATTTTCCTCGCTAATATGTTTATAGATTAAATAAAATTACAGTATCCTTCTAATATGAATTTTCTATTAAATAAATAGGTCTGTAAATTGAAAGGTTAAGTCTGAATTTAAATTAAAAAAATGATATACTTCTTTGCAAGGCTTCCATTGGCACTGACGCGTGATTTTCTTGATTTAGTTGCCGTTAAAACGACAGTGAATTGCAACAAACTCCACGACCATATGCCCAGAGTCAACAAGACTAATAATGGCTCTGAAACAATTTTATCGTCCTTGAACGAATCGAAAAATTCTATAATATCAGCGGCCGTGCCTGAAAAATAAATATGATTAATCAAATACTCGTAAATAATATATTTTTCATATTACCGATATATACGAGGAGTAATTGGCTCAGTTGATCCCTGGTCAAATCGCCCTTGGGCAATAACCATCTCCCCACTATCAACGTCAGCATTAAAAATTGTTCTATCAACGTCACCCACGTCTCTGTACTGAACGGTATATCAGGGAGATGGACTTTTCCCTATGATTATATTAAATGAATATATTTTTTGCGATGCGATACGATTCGGATTTAATGGTATTTTAATAGTTACCCCCAACATTTTGCTGAGATCCTTGAGATCGACACCTGTGGCCATCGTCAGATTGTAGTGCTCCTCTCTGGCCTGTATTCTTTTCTCGACTTTGTGCAATTCCAGCAGCCATATGGCAGGAACAACGCTTCCCAAATATATAAACACCGAAGGACAGAACCTGAAATTAAATAAAAAAATTTTTAATATTATAAAAAAAATATATGGGGCGATTTTAGTGAAGTAGGAGAGTGATTTTTTTATTAAAAAAATACTGCAATAATTAACTATTTTACCAGAAGTAGTTATGTAGTGTTGCATATAATGAACAATAAAAAAGAACATTTTAAAATTAAGAAATTAACCCACTCGACTTCATAAAAGGAAAATAAAAATTCCCGCATAATTGCAGCATCGGTGGGGTTTAGTCAATCTGCAGTGACTAGATTTATAAAGATTGGCAACAAAAAACAGGCTCAGTAGAGGGCAGAAAGGAATCAATCCCAGTTGCCCATTTTTTGCCCTTGCCATGCCCACAATGTTTTTTCTCGCTCACATCCGGTATGATGTGCCGAGTGCATTTAAAACGTGCGATTTACATGTGATACGAGAGCGTTGACATCCTTAGAATAATCGATTTAAAAAAAATGTCAAGATATTCAGCAATATCTTGACTTGAAATACTTGGGGTATCTGAGATACCCCATTTGGACGACGCGGTTGTTTTCGAGCCTCGTTGATAGATGCGATAAAACATTTCTTCTCAACCGACAGGCCGGAAGCATAATTATATGCTTTTACTATGTAATATGTTGTTCTATTGTTGAATAACACTTTTAATGTCAATACTACATGCCACAAACTTTTTGTATTCATCTAAAAAAGTCTAAAGAATAAATATTACAAATAATAATTGACTTTATGATCCACAATTGCGGACAAAACAATAATATTTGCTCTTATTGGCACGGGTGCAATGTTTTTTCTCACTCTGATCCACTACGATGTGCCGAGTGCGATTGAAACGTACTAGTAACAAATGCCTCGAGAACTCACCATGAATAAATTATAAAGAATTCATCAATATCTTGACTTGATCAAAAAATAAAAACACTATATTCGTCACGAGCGCGATGTTAATTATTTTTTTTTTAATGTCAAGATGTCAAAATTCTGAAATGCTTGGGGTATGTATGGCCTCATTGATAGATGAGTTAAAAAGGTTATATTCAACGAACAGATTTAATACTGCAGTGGATATATGAACAGAGTTCATCGGGAGTGAAGGAACTGAAGTCATTGTCGAAACGATACAGAGAGGGCTCAGGGATGTTCATTTTATGACAAGGTCCCCGGCGAAAAAAAACACTTTACCGGAAAGAAAAGCGCGCCAAAAGACTCCAATGAATAATAAAGGGGACTGAAAGAAAGATGAAAAAGTTTAACGAAAAATGCATCAGGCCAACGGTGAAGCATTCAGCAGGAAAATGGTTTGGGATGCTTTTTTTACTATGGAGTTTTAGAGAGATTTAGTGTTCGATGGTGGAATTTACAGTCAATGCAGAAATTTATGAAAGGATGATTATGAAGGATCATTAACGAAAACCTTGTTTCATCCATAGAACAACACCTATCTCATATAAACGATATTTCCACATTATCGTGGCCAAGTTTTAGTCGCGATTTAAACATTATAAAAACTAAAATCAACAAGAGAGAAGTCTAGTAATTAAAAATCACCCATAACATCAATAACAAGAGTCTGGCTAAGAACTTGATGGATTCAATGCCGGCCCGGGTTCAAACTATTATAAAAAATAAAGTAGGGATCACAACATATTCATTTATTTATTTTTTTAATCTCGGGTATTTTTCCTCTATATATTATTAGAAACATATTCTAAATAAATGTTTTTTGTTATTTTAATTTTATCTTCAAATCGTGTTATTTTTTTGGAAATATTTATAAATGTACCCGAGTATCTTTTGCACAAAATAAATCTATTTTTTTGTTTATAAATACAGAATAAAATATACAACTGGGTATTTTAATTCGCAACAGATGTGGTAGGGGAGTTCAAATGGACAGTTTTTTTAATTAAGTATTTCAAAATGCTTTAGCATATGATGAATAAATAATAAAAAGGTAAATATAAATTA
>JAGXCT010032485.1:23097-34007 GCA_022495035.1 Philopotamus ludificatus | reverse complement strand
CCCTCTCCAGATCCGGAAAATTAACAGATCTGGATAGCTGATTACTCCTGTCGACAATTATCAGCTTGGTTTTAGTCAACGCTTAATAGATGCTAAAATTTGTAAGTGTTCCGTTTTAGGGTGAACTATAAATGGTCACCTTAGCCATGGTCCGTGTGTTAGAACATGACATAAATACAGATAAGCCATATGCGGCCTTAGACTCGATAAGACCAAGTTAATTATTACGCCAACTGAGCACGAGCTGCAACAGGGCGTGGAAATTTTCAGCGAATTACGCGTGAAACTTGGATGATTTTCATATTTTTTTTTCATAGATACGAACACGTACAGCAATGATAAATGGCAATAATTTATAGGTGGCAGTGTATAAACCAGATTTTGCGATATCACACCATATTGCCAACAGGAGTATCACTCATAATGAGAAATTATCATAATAATTCCATTTGCAGTTCCGCCTTTCGCACTCATTATTACTCGGAGCGTCTTCGCTCATTTTTCTCGACCTATATATATATTTCATATTTTATTTTTCGTATAATTTCGGTAAAACGGCATAATAATACTCGACATTTATCGTGTGTGAAATATGAAAATTAAAGTTAAAATTTCCGGGCATGAAAATCAGCTGAAATTTTTCTATCTGCACATCCGGATTAAAATTTTTAATCCGATGAAAAAAATCCCTGCAACATTCTCGCAAAAAACACCATCGCTCTCGAGCCCCGTTTTATATTATTTAAAAAAAAACGTGATGTTCATAATATTAAATAAATAAATTTATTCGGTTCCCGAAATAATAAAGCACGTATATTTATTTAAAATAAATATCATACCGCCGACATTGCGGAACTATGAGAGTTTAATTAAACTTAGCCTAATAAAATATTTTTTTAAAAACATTCTAATAATATTTTAATAATTTCTTTAATTTAATATAATTAAATATTGGGTCTACCGAAAAATTCCGTCCGTTTTGTACCGTACCTTGAAGAAACTTTATTGTATAATATAATTTCCATCATTATTTATAACCTCTGGCTAATCAAAATGCCTTATCTCTAGAGGCGAAAAATTGAACCAGAGCTTATCTGATATTTTCTTCATTATTGAATTTTTTGTCCGGCAAAAAATTTTGTAAGGACAGAAGCAAGTGATAATCGGAGGGCGCTAGGTTTAGGGAGTATGGTGGATGCGACAGAATTTCGCAGCCTAGCTCTGCGAGTTTCTGACGAGTCCCCAAAGCAGTATGTGGCCTAGGACTATCATGAAGCAGTATAATGTCCTTCCTATTGAACATCGCCGGCCTATTTTATTAGAGTGCTGTTTTTAAATGATCCGATTGCTGAGAGTACCTCTCAGAATTTAGCTTTTCGTTCGGTTTCAACAGATCAAAATGTATTGGTCCTCGAATGTCCCTCCATATACACAACATCCTCTTATTCAGGCTCAACTTCGGTTTAGAGGTGGAGGGGGCAGATTTTCCGGATTCATAATATGCCTTATGATTTTTTTATACTTAATCCTCTTTTCATCCCCAGTTAGCATCCGGTTCAAGAAGGGTTCTATTTTTTTTCGTGCAAGTAGAGATGTGCATATGATGACTCGATCATTCAAATTCTTCTCACTTAACTCATGTGACACCATCTCGAATATTTCCACACCAATCCTCGTTTCGAAGTATAGTCCGAAATGGTTTGTTGAGCTGAATCAAGTCTTTCTACAATATCTGATTTTATCAAAAAAGGATTTTGCTCTAATGATCTTGACAAAACTTTCCGGTAGACCCAATATTAATAATCAATACTAATAACTTATATATTTAATGTTGTATTCAGGATAGGATATTATCCTGATCAGTGGAAAGTAGTTGAGGTAATTATGATTCCAAAAAATCCTTTTTATGTCAAAAGCTTTTTAAAAAGTCTTTCTTATAAAAAGATATCGACATTTCTTGATATAACCCAGGCCTTCGACAGAGTATGACATGAACGACTGCTGTCCGTGTCAAGGAAAATGGAGAAAGAACCACAATGTACCCTAATGACTCTGGGGTACCACAGGGAAGCGAAATTGGTCCTACCCTGTATTTGCTATACTCTGCTTAACACCGAAAACACCCTAATCACCACCTATGCAGACGACTCTCCTGATATCACACGACTCTCCTGATATCACACGAGGATCCATAGGGCATTCTTAATGCTTTGTCTTGAATAATTATGCCAAATCAATCCAAGTCAGTCCATATAACTTTCTTCCTAAGAAAGGGATACTGCCCACCTATAAGCACCGATGGTGAGCTACTATCCCAGAGAGACTTATTTAAATACCTGGGAATGTGTTTAGATCCTCGTATAAACTTTAAAAAATTTGGGATAAAATTGCAAAACTAAACTAGCTCATCGGATCATACTCAAAATTATCCCAAAACTATAAACTGCTTATCTAAAATTCCATGTTACGCACAGCAAAATCCTCGAATATAAACGTAATAGATCGCTTCCAATCCAAGACGTAATCATAAATGACTTAAAAGTCCCATCTGTGACAGAACAAATCGAGTCATACACCATTAAATATTAATAAAATCCAAGAATGAAAAAACATACCAATAAACTGGGATCACAGCTGAGAAAGAAAAAATCAAGTACGAAGAGCTTTTAAAAGGATTGTGCTATTGAATTTAATAATAATTAAATTTTCTTTTTGTAAAATTCAGAAGGTTTTATATTTTTTTATAATCAATTAGCAAGATTGATAAACAGAGATACATTATCATTTAAGTGATGAAAGCAAATATGTATATGTTTGAATTTGTCAAGAGTTAATAAAATTAGAGGAAAAATCAACATTCTTTTGACGCTCTCTAAAGAGCAACTACCATTTTATAAATCTATTAAAATCAAAAGATTTTTATGCAAGCGGCATATCAATCTATTATATATTCATTAGGCAGCTCTAAAGGTTGCAGATCAGCGAACAATGAGAACGATAATGGGCATGGAACTGAGGATTAATGAGTCAAAAACAAATTACATGCCTATATCCCAAGGACAAATCCTTGAACCCAAGAGAATCGACGAGTGCAGCTTCGAAGTCGTCCAGGAATTTACATATCTCGCTAATAACAAAATATAACGAAACCAATTTGGAAGTCCAAAGAGGAACCATGTTGGTAAACAGGAGCTACTTTAGACTTCAAAAGCATATTTGTGATTTCTCCATATAAATAATACCGAAAATTTCTATCTGGTTCAGTCGATTATATAGCGAAGTTACGTTATATTCTAGCTTTTAAATATCCTAGAGAAGAGGATACTGAGACATATCTTATTCTGAGCTTATGGTGAAAAAGCTTTCCTATCCCCGGAGGAAAGGAAGACAAGGGCAGAGTTGATTGGGCTGTGTACAGCAGGATACTGCATCATTGACTGGAAGATGGAACGACATAACACCGGATCGGATGAGATGAAGAATAGTGTTAACCCTTTCAGTGCGGGTCGCATGACGTACATGCGCATACAAATCGTGTCCAGGGTGCGGCCGCATGTCGTACATGCGCGAGATTCTTTAAAACTTTAACTTGTCATTACATGTAAACTAAAGGGGGTTAGATGATGGTGTTTGTTTTAAAAATCAGCTAATAAACACAGCTATCAATAAATATACAACATATCACAAGAAATTTATAGGAACCATGTATTATGTAAATATGAATAGTAACGGTTCAAATCTCCGCAGTAGTATTGGTGACGTATCTTGGCTCAGGGGTTGTTAAGGGTGTTCCACGTACTTTATGTTCCACATACACGTGTACGGATGTAATCGTATAAGAAAATTGCATTTCGCATTTTTTATTTTGATTCGCATTCCCATTTTTTTTTCTCACCTAATCTCTGTTTGAGCAATTGATATTTTGTTCGATTTATTATTACGAAAATAAAGCGAATCGAGTTTATTTTTTTAGTTGAGATGGAAGAACATATCCTTATTAACATGTTTGCATAAATCTCATAGGAAAATGGTCTAATATAGCGGTAAACGGTGTATACAAAATTACATCGACAAAAAAATAATTTGGTCCAAAACGACGCCGCACTCAGATGCAGAATCGTGTTTAGACCAGCCGCATTGAAAGGGTTAAATGAGGCCAGAGCTCACTAGAACCGTTGCGCATATTAATGGCCTAGGTGTTTCTTATTAAAAGTTCTGCAAGGAACAGAAAATATGGTAGGTTGTCGGGGCAAGATCCAGGGAGTAAATTAGATGTGATAAAACAGACCATTTAATATCTCGCGATGGATAGTACCTCGATGAAAATTTGATTCCAGATCTGATAAGAGTAGATAATCTGTATCAAGCCATTGTCTTATGCGGACGAGCAGAGTTGTGGCAATTGTTAAGCGATCTCATTTATTCCGTTCACTAAGATTATGAGGTACCAACTTGTTGACTTTAACTGAAGACGATAAATAATTGATAAGGTTGCGTGTTACGCCTTTCTGCCAATCTATCTTGTTGATTTTACTCCAATATCACCGTTTAAAGGTCGTTATCAACGTCCAAAAGGACGATCCGTCCTCGATTTGTCTTTTGAGATCGTGTCTGCATAATAAAATGTATCAATATACACTGCGGAGCTGCAGCACCCCCAATCTAATTGAGGAAAAATATATTTTTATATATTAATTCATTTGAGTCTATTGATTGTGTATACGAAAATAAAATATGATTAATATAACAGAATAACAGAACTATCAGCGTCGGGTATTGGACGGGTGCGGGTCGGTAGCGGAGTGCGGAGGGGGTCTCGCCGCTAAGCGCCATGTATCACTGCAATTCGGTGCAGTCTTACTGACTTACAGCTTCTTTAAGCCACGTCCCGATATTCGCTTATTTTATATATAAGCGAAATATCCATTTTGTATATTTTTTCTGATTCCCTCACTGAATATAAATAATATTTATATATAAGCTATATAATATATATAATAAGCTAAACTAAATCATCCTATGAAAATTCTATATTAAATCCTACGATTAAAAAGCTCGCTTTTCCGTTTATGCAACTGTCGACAATAGAGAATATCCCTTAATTCGAGGATAATAATCTATTGTTCTATTGAAACTATGCCGAAATTTAATCATTTATCTTTTGGCGAGTGCAAAAATTACAGGTGCACAGAGTAAACTTTCAAACACAATGGGTCAATCACAAACGATGCAAATACTTAATCAGTGCTTTGTCTATAGCCTGCGCTTTCACCGACGCGATAGACTCCCTCCGCCCCGCTTCCCCCCCTCTATAGTCCATGTGTTAACTACCGTCATTGTTCAATTGTTTTCACCAGGCAACCGTGAACACTGATCCGCTATCCTGTGTTTCTACTACACGCTTCGATAAATCATCGCCCTCCGAACAAATATCGATTAAATCGGTAATTCACTGACGCCAATCGACCGAAAGTGGCGCTCACTGGTGGCGGATAATGGAATCAAAACAAATTCCGTGCTCAAATTAATTATACAGTGAAATATGATATAAAAAACATAAAGTCAGCCCTTCCATATCAAATAAATCGGAACCACGCACAAACGGAACAAAGGCACTCATAAAAATTTGGGAAAATGGCTATTTAACTTTATTTTGTAGAAGGAACTGTCAAAATCAGGCTTGACCTTATGGGTAACCGGGGCACTGCCCCACATACATTTCATCTAAAAAAAATAATTATTAGCTAAATATGCAAACAGAACCGTATTTGTATGTGTTTGGGCATTCTTAAATCTGCCCTGGTCACGTGGTCGCTGGCTTTGGCGCGATCGAGTGTTGTTGTTTGGCTAGGTAGTGAAGGTAGAAAGAAAAGTTCCGTATTATTTTATACAGAAGGTTGCTTTTTATTTGCGGCGCAAGTCTGTTCGGGGCAGATTTCTGTATGCCCTGGACACGTAGTCGCTAGCCTCAGTTTAGCTGTTGATCCGGCGCGATCGAGTGTTGTTGTCAGTCAGTGGAGGTAATATAGCTAATATTACTCGCAATAAATTAATGGAATACGAATGGAATTGTAATAATGCCCTTTTTATCCGGCAATAATTTTAAAGAAGTAATGAAAATGTGTCTATTTTTCAGTGGAGGTAAAGAGAAATGTTTCGTATTACCGTATACAGAAGGTCGCTTTTCGTTTGCTGCATAAAACTCTCTTTAGGGCAGACCCGTATATGCCCCGCTGGTCTATATTTTATACTCAATTCGAAAAATAAACGGCACCGTCGACGTTTTTCGACTATATTTTGCATTTCTCGTTTCTGGAATTTGAATATCATCATCTACCGAAGATAAAAATCTTTTAAAAAAAAAGATAATCTTTCAAAAAGTTTCAATAATTCAGTCAATATTTTTGGACGCTCGCGCAACCGTGTTTCACATATTTTGGGACAACAATTTGAATAAATGAATATTAATAAAAACGATTTCCATTTGATTTTGCGAAAAATACATATTTTTCTTAATAATAGTTTTGTTAAAGTTTACGACCTCACTGTACTAATATACAGTGGAACCCCCTATTAAACTACTCCGAATAACGCGATAGATATATATATATTTGCCGCCTATACCCCAACTTGCGCGGTCGCATTCACACACACAGCCGGGCGGCCGTCTGTGCCGTGCATACAGTCAAACCTTGGCTAGCGTCTGTGTATTCGACACACGCCAGGCTACACCCCCAATAAAATGACTCCAACTTACACGGTCCCGATTTTAGTGTTAGTGGGGGTTTAACTGTATAAAGTTAATTTTCATCAGTCACGAGCCCCTCCTGAGCCACGTTATAGAAAATCTGCGCTATAGAACTCAAAGGCGCTCATACAAAATTTGAGAGTAAGGCTTTTTAATTTGATTTGGTAAACTTACGTTCTAGGAAAGAGACTTGTTATAGAAAAACCGCGGTATAGCAAGGAGCGTTATATGAGCGTTTACTGAATAACGTAATAAATATCATTTAATATATTTTTTTAAATATATATATATATTAAGTAATACGATTTCAATCCTGGACTAATTCCTTTGAGCCGGAATTATCTGGGTTCCGGCCACCATTGTCCCGTCGCGATGACAAATGACATCCACACCCGCACGAATCCCCGAGCAAGGATTGCACTCGCAATCGGCAGTTACAGTTGGGCCTCATTTAAATTATTTACTATGAATATAATGGCCTCCCTAGAAACTGGGCTCTGAATAATTTGGGAAGGTCCGCCCCAACTCCTGTTTACGTCCATTGTTAACCGTATTGTCGTTACTTGGCGAAACTTGCACTATTAGCATCGGACCCGGGGCCCGATAGTGTTGCCAAGGGCTAAGTGAAAACTTGCAGACGTGACCACTTCTGTTTGATGTCGCTATTTAAGATTTATGACTTGTGGTAGCCCTGGTCAGCGAACGACACAGGGAAGCGCCCTCGATACAAAATCATATACATATATTTAAACTGACACCATTAATAAATATTTTTTTTAAATAAAATAAACCATAATTTATCATCCCTATATAATGGGTTGTTCGGAAAGTCATTTCGTTTTTTTTATTATCGAAAAGGTAAAAATGCTGTTCAAGCAAGAAAAAATTATCCGATGTGTATGGAGAAGATGTAATGACAGAACTCCAGTGTCAAAGCTAGTTTGCAAAATTTCGATCAGGAAATTTTGATGTTGAAGAAGCACCACGTTCTGGAAGGCCAGTTGAAGCTGATGAAGACACAATAAAGGCATTAAATTGATGCAAAGCGGGGAATAACAACTTGAAGATTAAATTTATCGAATTCGATTGTTGATGATCATTCGAAACGCCTAGGTTTAATCTCAAAGATCGATATATGGGTTCTTCATGTTCTTACGGAAAGAAAGTTGTACTATCGCTTTGATTTGCTTCTCAAATATCAAGAAAATGATCCATTTTTAAAGCGCATCATCACTGTGGACAAAAAAAGGATTGTCTACAACAATGTTAAACGCAAGAGATCATGGAGTAAAAAAGATGAACCGGCTCAAAGCACTTCGAAAGCCGATATTCTTCAAAAAAGGTGATGCTTCGTTTTTTTTAGCTTCTACCGGACAACACAACGATCAATTGAAATGTGTACTGTCATCAGCTAGACAAATTGAATGATTCACTTAAACATCAATCAATAGAAAAGGTGTAGAGTTCCACTAAGATAATGCGAGACCCATACAAGTTTGTTAACTCGCCGAAAGCTTTTACAGCTTGGATGGGATATACTGCAACACCCACCATATTCTTCAGACCTGGCACCTTCTGATTATTATTTGTTCCGCTCTCTACAATTTTTTTTAGACATTAAATCCTTTACTTCAAATGAGGAGGTCAAAAATCATCTAGATCAGTTTTTTTCCAGCAAAGAACAAAAAAATTATGAGCGTAGAATCATGCTATAGCTAAAAAGATGACAAAAGGTATTGGATCAGAGTGGACAATATTTATTCTCTATATAAAAATCGTCCTTCATTTTCATAAAAAAAAAAATCGAAATTACTTTCCGAACACCTGATATAAATACATAAGGGGGAATTAAATTTATATAATGGCCCACTAGGCCATTTTTTAAATAATCTACCTAACACGATACGTGTTAAAGCGCGAACTCTAATGCCATAGTAATTACATTTAAAAAGTACGGTGTGTTAAATATTCATGGCAGCTAACAGGTTAATCTTGTTACTCATTAATAATATTAAGTAATAATGTATTTTAAATGCTTCTTAAAATGTAATTTCTTAACTATATGCAAGTGTAGGCGATATTTACATATTAGAGCAGGGGTGAGCAAACCGCGGTCCGCCAATTTTTATCGGTAATATGTATTTTTTCTATATTGGGCCACTTTTGGAACACGGATCTAAAATATTTAACTAATACATTTCATTAAATAATGAGAATTCAATTGAACCCATTCTAAATCGGGTTATAAGCCTAATGAACGGGTTAATACAGTGGATCACGCTACCGATGATTTATAGTCACGTTTCGGATTTTTGTTTTATTATTAAAATACCCAAATCAAGATAATGACTTATTGCCGGTATCCGGACAAAAGGCAGACAGACAAAAGGCCGACATTACCAAAAGCCGATCCTTATTGCGCGGTAAATTTAAATAATATTAATTTTGCGAAATAACACTTTTATAAATAACAAATTATTGGCGACGAAAAGTGAGGGGGTTTTCATATAATAAATAAAATAATCCAATTTCAAGAGAGCATAAATCGTTTTTTATCGACGCTTTGAATATTCTCTTGAACAATAAATAATATATGGGTCAGGTTTTAAGATGAAAGTTTTCTGAGAATTGCTCGAGATTAGATTATCCGTTCAAACATTGTTCTGGATATTGATTATTTGTTTCAAAATATGCATTGCAGTGTATGCAGCTGTTCTAGATTAAATGTTATTGTAGAAACCTTTATATTAAAAACATTGTCTAATCTATTATATTAATATTTAAAGATAAAAAGAAATATATTATAGTTTATAGGTTATGACTTTTTTTTAATAGGATGATAGACTTTTCCGATAGCAGCCACGTGTCGATAAAAGCTTAAGTGAGTAAATCCAAGCTTCTTTCCTAGTTCTTTTACCGTAGTGATGGGATTTTGTTCTACAAGAGTTTTCAGAACGCTCTCATCGAACTCTACAGATCTCCCAGGAAGAGGCACGCGTATTATCTAGTCCCCATTTACTACAGTCATCCCTCTTATAGCGCTCCCTGCTATAGTGCGGCATGTACGGGAGTCCCTCTTATAGTGATTGCTTCTAGATCGCCGTTTAATACAAAACTCTAAAGTTTTTTATTCCTCTCAAATAACTCTTTTAATATAAATCCTACATGTCACATTTTTTTTTGTATTTGTCTTAAAAAGTATAAAGAATAAATATTATAAATAATCATTCTCATTTATTATTTGCATTTGCGAAAAATGAAATGCCAACAGAATTCGCTGCTGATGTTTTTTCTCGCTCGTATCCGGTACAATGTGCCGAGTGCGAGTAAAATGTGCGAGTTACATAAGGTGTAGGAACTAACTACAGCGAGATCGGCGAGAACTCAGTCGGGAGCATGTGCTCCAGGGGTGAGTAACCTTTTTTTACAACGTGAAAGTTACAAATGTGTGACGTTGAGTGATAAACTCAAATTATCTCCTTATTAAGAAAATAAACCAAAACACTCATTAATTGAAATACTATACTAATATAAAACGGCGAAAATATATGTGGAAAAAGATTATCTAACCGATTTCATGGCAGTTCGAAACCAACTGCGTCATCCGAAGGGGGTCTATTTTCCATTATAAATTATAAAATCAAGCATTTCAAGTAAAGATATTGACAAATTCTTGATTAAAAAAAAATTCTATTTCTGTGTGTTACAGCGGAACCATGTTGTTGGACACGTTGTTATAGGAGGGTTTCTTGTGTATATATATTTTATTAATACAATATTTTACCGATACTGCACTTTTAACCGATCTGTCACAGGGGCTCGAAACCAACCGCGTCATCCGAAGTATATTTATAAGGTAAAATATACCCCGAGCATTTCATTTCAAGATATTGATGAATTTTTCATATATATTTAGACTTATAAATATTAATAAAAATAGTTATTCATGATACGCTTCATAATTTGGTCGACATTTTGGATTTTTTAACTAATGAATATGATGCGTAAATGACTCGCGCACCCGAGAATGTCCCGCCGCAAACTGAGGACACGCCATCGATGGACCGACCGCTAAATACTCGTGGCACGTGTCACTATTATACGTTTCACTTGGCACATCGTTACGGATGGAAGCGAGAAAAATCATCGCGCCCGTGGCTAC
>JAGXCT010032485.1:0-20435 GCA_022495035.1 Philopotamus ludificatus | reverse complement strand
GGATAATCGAAAATCCGGATAATCGAGGTCCGGATAATCGAGGTTCTACTGTATTTCCATTTAAAAAGGATTGTAAAATCAAATAAAATGTACTTTAAATGCCATATTATGTCTGAAAACATCTGCATTTATGTGATGTCGAAAAAAAAATTAATATATAAACGTGGTGGTTCACATTTTCCATATTCGTCAGACTTCGCCTCGTCTGATTATTATCTTTTCAGGTCCATGGAGCACGGCCTAAGATAAAAATGTTTTCGAAATGCCGCCGAATATTCTTAAACCGACAAGCTTTTTTACAAAAATGGGATCGAAAAGCTGCGGAAGAGATGGGAAGCAGTTGCAAATAATGATGGAAATTTATTTTGTAATATCGTATATATATATTTATATATTTTTTATTATTAATCCCGTGGTAAAATATGATCAGAGGCAGTGCTTCATCCAATTGAACTGTCAACTATGGTCGACGTCACATGTCAATTCGCAATGTCACTCTTGGCTGACGTCAATTAGACGTAGTGCGCTCAGAAAGAGCCAATTCCAGAACAGATCTAGCGATAAATTTTACGAGCGACTCGACGCCCCGGATTTATGCCCGATCCATAGATTTTCATGACTCCGACGAAACTTCCTGTCACCGAAGGGCCAAAAAAAAAAAAAAAGAAAAAAGATCTAGTAAAAATGGCCATAAACGCCCGGAACGAAAGCTTTCAAGAACCGCCTGTTAACGACCGGGTGTAAAAATGAAACTTTTGGATTTTAAAAGCAGCGTCGGGCGTCTGAATTCCTTCGCACTCTGCCTTTTATTATCATTTTTCAGCAGTTGGCGAAAAGTTAAAATTTTTCAGGACGCTCGACTTCCGGTCGACGACGCCCCCGACCGTAACGAGAAATTGTTATTGGTCCAATCTGTAGTTGCAGATTATTATGTCTATTGTGCCCCTGTCACAGACATTGCGGCGAGAATGGGATGAATTTCGATAACAATGACTCCAACTTAAAACTTAATACAATAGTCGCTTTTTTATGAGCGCAGAATGGCAAACAGAGATTATAATCGCGAATCTGCCATAATATAAACTGGCGATTCGGAGTATTTATTTAAAAAAAAATAAAGAATCATCCATGTCATCTTATATAATAAAATATGAACGAATAGTGTTTACATCTATTTAAATAAATAAATTATTAAAATAAGAGAATATGATAGATGCTCTTATTATAATTAGTGTAAATGTCAAGTATGTTACACTCGCACATCGTACCGGATGCGAGCGAGAAAAAACATCGCATCCGATTTTTATTATTTTTCGCAATTGCGGACAATAAAGGTCAATTAATATTTATTCTTTAGACATTTTTAGACAAATATAACATGTAGGAAAAACTTGGGGTCCCAAATAGACCCCATCGCCACGGCTAGATTAAGGTCACACGTCAAGACATTTTTTTTAAATTGTTAAAGGTATTATTGGAGGTCCTTACAAGGACAAATTAAATGATATTATGACAGTTGTATTTCAATTAATATTAAAGGTACCCAGAATTAATATTTATTGATTTCAAAAATCATTATTTTTAAAACGTATACTATTTTAAGTATCGTTAAGATAAAAAAAATCCCTTTTCCAAAGTCTAGCGGTAATGAAGAACATGCTGAAGCAGTTTCACATGAAAAAAAATGACAGTGAAGCTTTGATAAATATTTGTGCTATTTAAGTTGACAGTAAAAGCTAACCTTGGTGTAAAAAATAATTCTGGAAATATTGATTTGGAAAATAAATCTAGAAGAGGACGGCGTAGTTCTTTGAAGAGAATAAAGTGGTTTTGAAAACTAAAATCGAAGTAAAGCCAACGATGACTATCGATAAATTGTCTAATAAGATCGGCGTGTCCTATTTCCTATCCTAATACTCATAATACATCCAGTCATTTGGATCTCGTGTGATTTTTCCGACCGCAACAAGATTGAACGTCGCAACATATTTTTTTATTTTTATTTATTTTATTTATTTATTTATAAAGACAATGCATGATTGGAATTACAGAATAACCCAGGTCGCCAATCGAGCATAAGATTATTGCAAC
Organism: Philopotamus ludificatus; assembly: GCA_022495035.1. Classification (NCBI taxonomy): domain Eukaryota; kingdom Metazoa; phylum Arthropoda; class Insecta; order Trichoptera; family Philopotamidae; genus Philopotamus; species Philopotamus ludificatus. The sequence continues at coordinate 18,344 of JAGXCT010032485.1, read as the reverse complement.
AAAAGTACCAATACCGTGAGATTTAATTACTGGGGATGAGAAATGGGTTTTTTACTAGAACGTAAAAAAAAAAACAGTGGTTAACCCTGCACAAAAAGCAAACCCAACCCCGAAAGCCGGACTGCAAAGTTATCAACAATTTGGAAAAACAGGGGAATATCCAAAAAGACATAAAAACGTTTGGTGCAGAGTCTGGTATTCTCAATTTTTATTTTAGGCGTAGACACCTGGACAATAAGGGAAAATATGAAAAAGAAATTCGACGCCCTTGAAAGGTGGTGCTGGCGACGTCTGCTGAGAATACCATGGACCACTAAACGCACAAACGTGTCTGTCCTAAAATAAATGAGGACTACAAAGAAGACCGACTTTCGACCATATGTCTCAAAAGGATTCTTCGATACTTTGGGCAACTCCTTAGAAGAAACAATAGTCTGGAGAAGCTGGTCGTGCTTTAAAACGTACAGAAGAGTATCCTGGAGTCAAAATCAAGATCTTTCGGAACAAGAATGATCAGGATCCTCAGACATGGGGGTGCCGACTAAAGAAGAATTCGAGATTGAGTTTGATTAATAAAATACGACATTGATTCTGGATACCCCTAATATATACACTTGATATAATGCCGATGAAACTAAATTGTACTGGAAAAAATTGCAAGACCTATGTATCCTAATCAAACGAGATCACATTGGTTATAGTCCTGCAAGTCGGATGGTTAACAAGAAGGCTTTAAACAAAAAAGATCCGTGATTTAAAAACATCTTCCATTTAAAGTATTTTACTTTTAACGAACCTTGTCATTCACATGATACACACATCCTAATGTTAATTATGTATTTTTACCACTATATATGTTGTAGATAATACAACCATTAGATCGGGGATCATTACGCCTTTAAACGTGCGTTTAAAGATATGTTGACGAAGGTTGATGAAGATAGAGCAATATACAATTCTAGACATTTTAATATTTATTATGTTACACCTTTATATATAACTGTAATTCCTCTGATTACTACAATATAATAACTAAATATACTATGTAAATGATAATAATATGGTATGCGTAGAAATATATACAGAAAACCCTCCTATAGCGCTTTTTTCTAGAGCGTAAATTTTCAAGGTCAATACTTGCATATTTCGTAAATATTTATTATACTGTCACTGTTGAAATACAAGTCGATGCCATTTGGTTGACGACAAAAAATAACACATACACTTGAGCATACTAAGAATAGGTCATTTAAAATATGCGAATGTAAAAATTTATAAGATATAATTAAAAAACCATATCCTTAAATTTTGTATGGGTGCTTAGGCTTCTATAGCGCATGTTTCTATAGCGCAGTCCCGATTTTTTTTACTATACCAGGGCTGATAAAATATTCATTATAATAATAATAAATTATATTCCTTGAATATAATGCACTATGTCTAACTAGTACTGTAAATTATACGTATTTCTAAATGTGACTAGGTACCGAGTTCCAGCCGTGCCGATGGGGTCTAGTTATTACCAAAAAAATTCTTGAATAACTTTTAATAAATCGTTAAATTGTTCTTTTTTTCTGCAATATTCGCTGCTGTTGCCACACGTGCAATGTTTTTTCTCACTCACATCCGATACGATGTGCCAAGTGTGAGTGTCATGTGCTTTAAAAGTTTAGTCTGGGACGGGATATCGCAGAGTGCGCGTGTCATTCACGCCTCATATTAACTAGTTAAAAATCCAAAATATCGACTCAATTTAAGCGTATTTAATAAAAGCAGTTTTTTTCAAGAAACGCATGATGTTAAAATATAATACTAAAATTTCTTAAGAAAGTCGAGAAGGGAGAAGGAAACTAGCCTTGCACAACTCTTAGTAATTCGATGCAAAGCAAGCAAATGGTCTGTAGCAAATCACACCGTTGACCAGGTCATGTATCCGATAGGACCCTCCACCGGAAGATCCGTAGGTTAAACTCTTCAAAGTTCAGCCTTGTAATTACCGTGGGTAGTCAGGAATTGACTGACCCAAAAGTCAGGGAAGAACCAGCTATAATTAAGACTGGCTCTAATATCGCGAAAGAAGAGATAGGTAGTCCGTCCTTTGGGGAAGGAATCAAACCTCTCCTTTTTTCAAGCATGAATTTGACTTGAAATGCTTGGGGTATCTGAGAGACCCCCTTCGGACGACGCGGTTGTTTTCGATCCTTATACTTTTTTTAAATTAAGAGTTATGCACGATTTCAGATGATTTTCAGCGACGCCAGGTTAAACGGAATAAAATTAAATTTGAATGTTTGCCTTCCGGAAAATTAAATTAAAGTTTTCCGAGCTGCTTCGAGCGTACGAATAATTAGTTTCCACGTCTGGCCGGCGCCTCGCCGCTTTTTTTTCCAGATTTGTCAACCGATTAACTCATCTCCGAAGAGTTGATTGCGACTAGATTTAATTCCGCTGCTAATTTGCGAAACTTATAATGCAATTTTACATAGCGGACGGGATCCGCTAACGTTATTTACATCAGATTCTGGAAATGTTCAATTACGTGGAAGGATTAAAGCACTGATTGCTGGATATCTCGTTACTCGATGTGGCGTTATTCCGAGAAAATTCATGCTAAGAAACTGTATTGAGAATAATAATATTAATCTGTGGCTTTAAGTGGTGCGGTCTAACCGCATACGTCTCGAATGAAAATCGTATGGATAGAAATATTTTCGGAAAATCCCGCGGGACTGCGGTGAAAATTTTGGAAAATGGGTTATCACCGTGTGACCCCTGCATGATAGATACCGTAGAGTTATGGCCGTTCACATATATTTATATATATAAAAAAGGCTTTCGCCGTTTCCCAGTATACTTTTTTTTATTGCAGACCCTTCTGTCGGTCCGTGCCCTTGCGGCCGCATACATTATTCGCGAATTTTATTCATAACACTGTCCGAATATTATTCGGTCACATATGTTTATGAACGGACCGACGTTGCATACGAGATCGACCGTTGATTAATGCACTGCGCCTGCAATTACATACAATCAACTCGTTTGCATACATCAAGGAGCAAACAAAATGAATTCCATGACACGGCGATCAATCATAACCAAACGAATTTATGAGCCAGAAATATTAATTGGTCAGATCGTTTAAATATTTAGATATCGCGATGCAATGACTCACAGTTCGGTTACGTACACAATGGCTTCAAATTACACATTCGTGTACAACATGAGCCGTAATGATGATCGTATTGTATCGCATCGTGCATTGCTGAGGACGATACCGATAGTTATTATACGAAACTCTTAGATTTAAATTTTTTATCGTGAGTTGAGAGAGTCTATTAGCGTGTAATGTCGGCCGCTTATTTGCTTTGATGTAAGTCTGACAATTAGAGCCGCATATTGAAAACACGAATCGCAGTGTAATAAAATTCAAATCGGCGTTACAGACTTAAAGGACCCAGTCGTCCTTTGAGTCTGTCACTTTTGAATTTTAAATCGCGGTGCTTCATACGATGCAACCGTTTTCACTGGGATCGGTTGTTAAGTGGGACTGTGCAATATGCAGATAATGCCTTTATTACACGACCTCGTTCTTATGCGACGAATTTATTATAAATTTATCAGGAATGAAACACAACTATCTACCATACCATTAAAATTGATGGTCAGCATCTTGTTACATTTTTTATATTACAGTCAACATAACCCTGCATAGAGTTGACTAGGGACCCAATTGAACTTTGATAAATACTCAACCAAATAGTGCAAAAATATGTACATGTTAGTGTACACATGTTCTTGTGTGCATAAATAAATCTGGTCTCTAACGGATTTCTCACCACAGAGCCAGTATACCCTGGGAAGGAAAACCCTAATCTGTTGACCAATAATTGTTCTAGTCTCGATACTTTCGCTCCTCTTCCTTCTTTCTAGGGGGTCTTTCCCATGATGAAAGGATTGCTATTGCGCGACAGGGCTAATAATCACTTGCGACCGACTACTTGAGACTCGCTTTGGGCAGATGTGCATAAGTATGCCTGTGTATATCTATATAGGTGTGTGTGTGTGTGGTCGCTCGCTACTTGTCACTCATGACTCGTTATAAGTAGATAAACCCCCTCCTACTTGCTTGGACATAGTCGAGAGGGTAAAATCCGATACTAACATGGTAGAAGATGTACGTCCAATGCCAGCAATGGCCAAGAGAGGGAAACTCTTTACAAAAAACCGCATACCAAGACGGCTCGGGTCCCCGCGGTATGGACGCGAAAGGGGAGCCTCACGTCACGTGTGAGACTCAGGTTCCTTAGGCCTCAACTACCATGCGAGAGTTTGTTAAGGCCTATCCCCTTAGCGAGTGAGAGCCGTGTGGCTGATTAATGACGATGATGATGATGATGAAACGGTGTTGGAAAGAATATGAAAAAAGTAGTTGGGAAGAAGAGGAGGCGCGCCGTCCATATGGCGAGATTGTGCGGCGCACACAGGCACAGGAAGATTAGGTGGGATGAAAGGCGTCAAGATGAGAAAAAGCCTTTCTATAATGTCTTCTCTCAATTGTTGTTTTCTACAAAACTCCTTGTCAATTAAAGAGCATTGACCTTTATTTCGCTCGGCAATGTATTATATAGTTACAAAATATGTAATTAGACCTTGAAAATATTAGCATATTGTGGAAAACATCGATTTAAAGAAAACGTTATAAAAGGGCTGACTATATAAAATAAGTTCATTCAATTTCAAACGGAAACGATTAAGTTAAACATTTTATTTGTTTATAGATAAAACAAATATTTCATCCTAGGATATAAAATATCACGAGATTCAACTTAGATCTTTTCTAAGTCTTTAATTTATTAACAACCATAATTTATATGATAATGTGAATAAAATAACCTAACCCCTCCTGTTAAGCCATAAATTTGAATAAAGCATCCTAACCTAGCCTAACCCTATTTTGTATAACATAAATTTGCAAAAAATAACCTAAACTAACTTAACCCTATTTCTATAATAATAATTCGCATAAATAATTGTTTACACGGTTTCTTATTATAACCAAACCTAAACTAATCTTCTTATATATAAAACAAATTTGCTTTTAATAACCTAACCCTATTTTGTATAACACAAATTAATCTAACCCTAATTTCTATAATTCAAATTTGAAAAAAATAACCTAACCTTAATTTTTATAAAACAAATTTGACCTTACTTAACCTAACCTTATTTTTATAACATTAATTAGCATAAATATCTATTTATACGGTTTCTCAGTATAATCTGACCTAAACTAACCCTATTTTTATGACATTAATTCGCATAAATAATTATCTACACGGTTTCTTAGTATAATCTAACCTAAACTAATCTTCTTTTTTATAAAACAAATTTGCATTAAATAAACGAACCCTATTTTGTATAACGCAAATTAATCTAACCCTAATTTCTATAATTCAAATTTGAAAAAATAACCTAACTTTAATTTTTGAGACAAATTTGAATAAGATATCCTAACCTCACTTAACATAACATTAATTCGCATAAATAGCTATTTATACGATTTCTTAGTATAACCTGACCTAACATAACCCTATTTTGTATAAGACAAATTTACAAAAAATAACCTAACCCTAATTTCTATAACTCAAAGTTCCAAAAATAACCTAACCCTAATTTTTATGACACAAATTTACATAATATATCTTATCATCAATTCAACCTAATTCTATTTTTCTAACATTAATTCGCATAAATAATTATTTACACGATTTCTTATTATAACCTAACCTAAGCTAATCTTCTTTTTTATAAAACAAATTTGCATATTTTGTATAACACAAATTAATCTAGCCCTAATTTCTATAATTCAAATTTGAAAAACTACCTAACTGTAGTTTTAAAAACATTCGCATAAATAATTAATTAGAATGTTTCTCATTCTAACCTAACCTTTTTCTATAACACGAATTTGCAAAAATATCCTAACATTAATTCGCATAACCTATAATTATCAAATCTGATTTATAGCACGTATTAGGATCAACATATTTTTTTAGAAAACTAACAATCGTGCTATGTGGGCGTTATCTATATTTTATTTACACGGTATCATATAAAAACTCCGTTTTTTATAATATAAATTAGCCTAAAATAACATAACCTCACTTAACCCCAATACGAATTCGCATTAAATGGTATTTTTATATTTAGACAAACACTTCCTTTATTTAAAACAATCTCATTTATTGTCAGAGTCAACGACCTCACACGATAGAGAAATTCTCGGAAAGCCACCAATATCATATGAGATTTGTAGCAATATACAAATCATGATATTTAATATCTAATAAGAGTAATAAGTCTCTCACACTAATATCCCACCAGTGTCAAACCACGACACTGGTTAATTTTGATATTATTTAACCTATCCTAGTACTAACTTTTGGATTTTAAAATCACAAATCATTCAAATGACCCTCGGTTCCGAAATCGTATTGACCCAACATGGTCATGGTCAGCGGATCGCCGCACAATGGTAGAAAACATTACAGTTCCGGCCTATCCACGGCATGTTCGGTAAATAACATAAATGTGTGTGTGTGTGTGTACGAACGTTTCCTGTCATAAAGCACTGATCCCTCGGAGCCAATGTACCAAATATTGCCCCGGAAAAAAAAGGCACTGGGATATTTCATCGTAGATATTGCTCTCAGTCATTAGGAGGGCAATCGAGGGGCTCCTGCTCCGGAGCTGACCGGCTCACTGCCCACCACTTACCTACGGCTGCAGTGCAATAACCTGGACTACGGCAGGTGCATCAGCAGCCCGGCTGCATTGTGCAACATGCAGCCAACGCACCAAAAACAACGCAGCCACTCTTCTGGACAATGACCACGGCTGCGATAAAACGCGCCATTTGGCTGAGCGATTGCGGACCGTATGTCTGAGGTCGATAAGGTCGGCGCGGAATTTGCTTCCTCGTCCTGGCAACAGCATTCCAGAATTGGGAGCAAACAATTTATTATCGACCTAACGGTAAACTTCGATTGATCGAGATGAATATTTTTTTTTTGGAGATCCATTGTGACATGGTTTTTGACCCCTAATAAAAATATACTAAAACCTGATGACCATAAATATGATCACATAATAAAATCATTTTTAAGCATTCATCAATTTATATTATGGTGAGATCACAAGCATCTCTTAAAGATGGATCTCTGGAATAAAGAGAACAACACTAATAATGTTAGGGGGGCGCGACAGTAGTGCCGAAAAGGTAACCCACCGCTGCCACCAAAATGTTAGGGGACGCGACAGTAGTCCCAATAAATGGAACCGTGGCTGCCTCAATGTTAAAACTTTGAGCTCGCTGTATCGAAGGTGCGACCGCTGGCTCCAAAACGTTCGATCGTCCGGTAGTTGACGATCGCGCTTCGAAGATCGAGACAAAGTGAAACACGCTTTGTTTGTAGATGATGTTTATTGAAGAATTTGCAGGTGTCGTCAGTTCGATGATAGGTGTGATGAAAGGATCCCAGAGACGTATCTCCGGTACGCGACGATGATGAAGATCCCAGAGACGTATCTCCGGTACGAGATGATCACGGAGATGTGGCTGCCATGACGGCGCGAGCCAATGTATGATGGATGTCTCAAAGATTCCTTTGGACGTTGAAGCAGAGGTTCCCAAAGATTCCTTTGGTACTGGATGAGATCATCTCAATATGAGATGAGACTGGAGCTGAGGTTCCCAAAGATTCCTTTGGTACTGGAGAGTCATCTCGAAATGAGAGTAAGACTCGATCTGATTTGAATCTATTAACCGGGATTAATAAAATGGGTTTTAAGAATCCACCGCTTGTTGTTGAATGGAGAGAGGGTATTCGAAATGTGCCGCTTGTCTTTAAACGGAGTGAGAGAATGTTCTCAGAGCTACTTTACGTGAGAAGGATAGGGGCGCACTCGAGAGCCCAGAAATGATACGGACGGACCATGCCGGTTTATAACAATAATATCTCCATATATATATATATATATAAGATAAATTCTTTTAGGTCCATCCTGACATCTGAATGTAGTACTCGATATATAAATATTTTAGAAGGAACGATCCTGAGAAGGGCTATATCAGTTGTAGACTTCGTCATAGTGATCAGTCTCCGAAACAGCTCATGATTTTAGAGCTGATGTGAGCTTGAATGAGTTTACATGTCCTAATCAAATATAAATAAAATAAAAATCAAACCTCCTATTGCGCCAAAACAAAGAACGCGTCTTAGAAATCCGCCCTATAGAAGATTTTTAGTTTGTTTTAATCTAGTCGTGCCGATAGGATTTATTAGCGACCTTAGAGACTTTGATTGCCGGGCATTCTGCGATTACCATTCCAGAAATGTCACGATTTTTAAATTAATAATTAAAAAGTAAAAATGTGTTGTTTAATTTCTAAATATACTGTGGCGGCGGCGTTGTATGCGTTGCACGTGTTGTTTAAAAATGTTCAGCAATTTTATGAGCGTAGAATCATGCTACTGCCAGAAAGATGACAAAAGGTATTGGACCAGAATGGATAATATAGATAACTCATTTTCGTAAAAAAAAAAACGAAATTACTTTCCGAACAACCTGATATATTATTGAACAGAGATACGTTTTAATCTGAAAAACATTGCCATCTCTTCGATACTCTTGGGATTTACCCAGTGCAGACAAGTTTCATTAGTCGTGTTATTCGGGACCCCAAGTTATTTCATTATAAATCCTACATGTCACAAACTTTTTATATTTGTTTATAAAAGTCCAAAGAATAAATATTATAAATAATCGCTGTCCTTTATTGTGGGAAATTGCGTAAAAAAATAAAAACTACAATATTCGCTGCTGTTGTTACGCGCGCGATGTTTTTCCTCGCTCGCATACGGTACGATGTGCCGAGTGCGAGTGAAACGTACTAGTGACGCGTGCAACGAGTATCATCGGACGACTCGGTTGATAAAAAAATTTGAACTCCAACATTATTTCGATTATATTGACACTTAAAACATTAGTTGGTTGTTCATGATCGACAGTAAAAGATTAAAAATATGAAAAATCATAGAATAGGAGTTCTAACTTTACTGTCCAAATTGTAACTGAGGATAAGAAGTAGATCTTCTACTGCAATTTGATAATAAAAAAGAATGACTTCGAATAAGATACGTTTGTTTACCCCTGCACCATCGTTAACTGAAAAAGTTACTCTTTTTGTGCTTGGTGGAATGTTTTAGGAATGATTTACTATGAATTATTATAACCTGGTCAATCTGTTACAGCAGAGGTGTACTGTGCCTAATTAATCCGATAAATGGAGGTACTGCTTAACCGATCCGTAACGGCGGCTCTAAAACAACCGAGTCGTCCGAAGGGGGTCTATCAGTGACCCCAAGCATTTCAAGTATCTTGATTTTTTTTTTAAATAGATTATATTAAGCATAAAAATAGTCACTCGCACGTTTCACTCGTACTAGGCACATAGTGCCGGATGCGAGCGAGGAAAAACATCGCGCGCGTGGCAAAAGCAGCAAATATTGTTGTTTTTATTTTTTTCTACAATTACATACAATAAAGAACAATGATTGTTTATAATATTTATTTTTTAGATGTTTTTAGACAATTACAAAAAGTTTGTGACATATTGGATTTATATTAAAAGAGTTCAAATTTTATGAAAAGAGAAAAATCAAAAATTATAAATAATGAAAAGAAATCAATTATTTAAGTAAGGATATTTTTTTGTACAATGAGTTTTATTTTAAAGTTAACGGGTAAATTCCCAGGCTTACAGAGGACAAAGATCACGTCAGACATGGCATGCTGTTCTTTTACGATCAGGGTTTTAATGGCACCTAGACTATTAAAACCGTTAATGGGATGTATGGTCAAGTTCAACAGATGTCAATTTTTGTAGAACTTCAAATGGCGATGATATCCTGATGGATATCAAGATTATCCATGGAGGAATTATTGGAGAGATTTTTAAAACCTTTGTGTATTTTTCATCATAGCTTCACACAGGGCGCGCCGTCCATATGGCCAGATTGTGCGGCGCACACAGGCACCGGAAGATTAGGTTAAATTATTAAACATTAAACTTTCTTTTCATAAATCCTTACTTTATATTGTAGAGGGGGTGGGTATAACCCCGTTTTGACGTGCCCGGAATCCACGTTTTTCCGCCTATTTGCGTTCAATTTTTACAATCCCGTTATATTTTAGTACATTTAGTATCCGCTTTTACGTGTTTTATTTCCCGCAATTTACGTTTGAAAAATTAAAAATTCAAAACATTACTACCGCAAAAATCTGGTACAAATCTTATTATTAAAATTGGAATAACGAGAAAATCCCAAAAATTTTAGGGTATATTTTTTTGATGCAATGCACCAGGGGTGAACAACCCGCGGCATGCGGACCGCATGCAGCCCGCTACACTTTCTCGTGTGGCTCTTCAAAGATTTTACATTTAGACTGAAAGGAATCATTGATCATGATTAAATGATGTACGGTTAGAAAGCTGCGAGCTAGTTGCTGTTTCGTCTATATCTGCAAATATATGCCACGACAACTTTGCCATTAGCAAAGAAGTAATGCCAAAGTTGTCGTGCCGATGAGGTATATTTGGGACTCCTAGTTTTTGATTTTCCTCGAATAATTCTTTTTATACGAATCCTACATGTTACAAACTATTTGTATTTGTATAAGAAATTCAAAAAAATAAATATTATAAATATTCATTGTCTTTATGCGCGATGTATTTTCTCGCTCGCATCCGGTACGATGTGCAGACTGCGATTGACATGTGCGACGAGACATTGCTGATAGCGTTGTCATTTACTAGTCATATTGATGAGTTAAAAAATCAAATTTATGAAGCATATCATGAATAACTATTTTTATTCTTATAATAATCCATTTTTTTTGTTAAAATGCTTTGGTATATTTTCCCTTATAAATATACCCCCTTCGGACGACGCGATAGATTTCAAGCCCCTGTGACTTATCGGTTAAAAGAGCATAATCAGTCAAATATTTTATTAATAAAAATATATACATTTAAATAAAAATCCAACTGCACAGTATTTATTCCAATTAGCCAAAAGCTAATAAACGAAAATAACGGATCTTTTGCAAAGATGCTGTATTTTAATACACAGGAAGCCCTCCTACAACACAGTATCCAACAACATGGTTAATTTATGATGGAAAATAGACCCCCTTCGGACGACGCGGTTTGTTTTTGAACCGCCGTGACGAATCGATTAGATAATCTTTTTCCACATATATCTTTCACCGTTTTATATTAGTATATTATTTCTATTAATGAGTGTTTTATTTCTGTAATGTATAAATTAATAGGCATGTGATTAAATTGAAGAAATAACGATAAAAAAATGGAATCGTTAAGGAACAAGAAGATGAGGTATAAGAAGACCGATGGGGCTTTACAGCTACTTTACTAGCATTAAAAATTAGTTTTAAATTGCTTTACCTTTGCCTGAAACTCGATGCCATAGTAGAACGCTTCCTCGGGATGCAGCGGGATCCTGGAGTCGTTTTCATCGTTGGGCACCAGATCGTACTCCTTGGTCGAAGGCACCTTATCGCCGCCTCTGGACTTGCGCAAGCTAAACTTGGACATGAGCTTTTCGCGTAGATTCGGCGACATCTTCGCTAATATTATTTATTATTATCGATTTAATTCTTCGATACGATTTGGCACGATTTATCACACTGCGGAGACATAGCCGCGATTTTCAAAAATTATTCTAAAAAAAAAACAAAACAAAACATCAGAATACGTAACGCGCGAATTGCAAAAAGGAAAAGGCGTTCAGTGAGTCCTTAGCTCAAGGATAAATATACAAACAGATGTCGTGATCATCGGTACAACGGAATGAATCGATTATGCGTAAATATTCTAGCATGCTACGTTAAAAAAACATGATTTATGATTTAATTTTGAATTCCGCGGCCATGTGCTCGCGCGATCAAAACAACACTTGTTTGATTTCGTGTTGTTGTTTATTCGGTTTATTATTTTTGGGGAGGGTTTGGCGGGGCGTTTGTTTGATTTAACGCGAGCACTGTCACTGTCACTCTCACTGTACCGGGACTAGCTAGCGAAGAGTTGTTTCTTTGAAAAGTTGTGTCGAGTCCGCGAGAGGTGGCGCGGAGGAGGAGAGACGTGCTCCCACCTCGAGCCCGCGACCACTACTGCCCGACCACCGTGACTTTATCGCCGACAACCTCCCACCAAACGTCTTCCCACCAAAAACCCACCACAATAAACGCCGACTGCACTATCTGCATTCCGTGCGTTTGCAACTAACCATCAACAAAAAGCCCTGATTCATGCGACGAGTAAAATATTCAAGACAATCGCAACATTGGATAGAAATTCCATCGAATTTATTCAGACGGAAGATTCATCGTGAATTTCAGTAATGCGGAGTTTGTTTCCAAAGTACACCGCAATAACTTGGTAATATATAGAGCTATGAATTCAAAGGGCTCCGAATATCTATATATATCGAAATATATACATATATATTGTTTTAACATATCAAAATAATTATTATATTTTTCGATCAGTGGTTCTCGCGAATACTCGCGTGAAAAACCGCTGCCGGGGAATTTGTGCGCAGAAGTGACTATTTAAAAATGGAATAGCGAATCTATTTATCACCTCCTAACCCCTACCTAGGAGGGGGGTAGCCACCAATAAATTTTCGGAAATGAAAAACAACTATCTACAATACCATTAAAATTGATGGTCAGCTTCACATTACATTTTTTATATTACAGTCAACATAACCCTGCATAGATTTGACTAGAGGCCCAATTGAACTCGATTAATACCCAACAAAACAGTGCAAAAATATGTAGATGTTGGTGTACACACATCCTTGTGTGCATAAATAAACCTGGTCTCTAACGGATTTCTCACCACAGAGCCAGTATACCCTGGGAAGGAAAACCCTAATCTGTTGACAAATAATCGGTCTAGTCTCGATACTTTCGCTCCTCTTCCTTCTCTTTGAGGAGGTCTTTCCCATGATGAAAGGATTGCTATTACGCGACAGGGCTAATAATCACTTGCGACCGGCTACTTGAGACTCGTTTTGGGCAGATGTGCATATGTATGCCTGTGTATATCTATATAGGTGTGCGTGTGTGGTTACTCGTCACCGTGACTCGTTAAAAGCAGATAACGCCTTAGAGAAGAGAACAAACGAATACCGAGGCAAACCCCTCCTACTTGCCTGGACACAGTGGAGAGGGTAAAATCCGATACCAACATGGTAGAAGATGTACGTCCAATGCCAGCAATGGCCAAGAGAGGGAAACTCTTTACAAAAAACCGCATACCAAGACGGCTCGGGTCCCCGCGGCATGGACACGAAAGGGGAGCCCTCACGTCACGTGTGAGACTCAGGTTCCTTTGGCCTCGACTACAATGCGAGAGTTTGGTAAGGTCCATGCCCTCAGCGAGTGAGAGCCTTGTGACTGGCAAATGATGATGATGATGATATATTGTTTTATCATATCAAAATAATTATTATATTTTTCGATCAGTGGTTCTCGCGAATACTCGCGTGAAAAACCGCTGCCGGGGAATTTGTGCGCAGAAGTGACTATTTAAAAATGGAATAGCGAATAATCCAATTTGTATAATTACTAAGATGCGAACAAAGGATTATGCGCGTTTGTGTTCGCAGCCTTGTCCTAGAATATGGCGGGATTAACGCGGAAAGAATTAAATTGCGATTTAACATGCGAGATTTTTTTTGTTCGCGGACATTTGAAAAATGAAAGCGAAGGCCCTGGGACACTAATAATTGACACAATTCTTAAACCCTGGCGAATGATACTCAGTAACTGAAAATGCAGGCGAGTGTGGATTCGTTATAACGCGGTTTTAAATTCAAAACATTACTACCGCAAAAATCTGGTACAAATCTTATTATTAAAATTGGAACGACGAGAAGATCCCAAAAATTTTAGGGTATATTTTTTTGATGCAATGCTTTGCACCAGGGGTGAGCAACCCGTGGCCCGCGGACAGCATGCAGCCCAAAGATTTTACATTTTGACTTAACCCTTTGAGCGGTATTGCCGTACGGGTACGGCGGCCCTCTATTGATCCGGATAGAGTATTGCCGTACGGGTACGGCAGCGCTACTCCGCGCATTTTTTTCGTATTTTAACATGCTTAGATGGGAATTTTGATTGTCCTTATTATTTATAAATTACATTTGGAAGTTATTACTAAAATATCAATTAAATTAAATTGTTAAAAAAATACGTGAAATATATAAAATTATTACGAAAAAAGTCACATTCACCGATCTCATGTAAAATTATTATATTACTTCCAATACTCCGTTTTGAAGAATATCACACCAAAAAAAGTTCTAAAACAATGGTTTTATATCATCCCAGATTTTTCGGTAAGTTGTGTATTAACTTTTATATTAACAGATTTTTTCGAATCATTTACGAATACACAATTGTGTATAATAATATAATACATATAATATTATAATAAAATGTTGAGAGCCACTGACTTTTTTTCTGTAATTTACTATTTATACACTAATGTAATAATACGTAAATAATAAAAAAAATAACCCCAAAAAATAAGCCAAAAATTAACTCAATCCCGGGATTTGTATGCTATTAAATTAACTCACTAATCAGAGGGTTAAAGGGATCATTGATCGAGATTAAATGATGTACGCTTAGAAAGCTGCGTGCGAGTTGCTGTGTCGTCTATATCTGCAAATATGTGCCAATTAATGACAAAGAAGCAATGCCAAAGCTGTCAGGAAACCCCCGTTCATCGCGCCCCCGGCGAGTGCGGATTAGTTATAACGCGGTTTTAAGTCACAACACAATTTCAAATTGGAATAACTTTTTCATTTCTTAATAATTCACTTTTATTCCTTCATAAACAAAAAACATACTTCTTGGAAATAATTTTTATTTAGTTTTGAAAATTACATCCATTAAATTACAGTCAACCCTTCTATAACGTTCAGATAGGGACCACGCTATAGAAAAAAAAACGCTTTAGAAAGTTAGGCACCCATACAAAATTTGGGGTTAGGTTTTTTGTAACTTTCTTTGCGATTTGAAGCAAATCAACTATTTCGCCCATTTTTATATTTTTATATTTTCAACGACGCTCCTGACATGGGAACGCTATACAAAAAACCGCCGCAAACGCTATAGAAGTGAACGCTATAGGAGGGTTAACTCTATTAAATAACCACTATTTGCTCTTCACACTGACGCGCTCTTTATAAGGCGTGAATCATCACCTGTCGTAATGTTTCTTGGCTTATTCCTTTAATTTCTTCACGGATGTTGGCCTTCAATTGCTGAATGGTTCGAGGATTGTTACGGTATACTTTATCTATCAAATACTCCCACAGGAAGAAGTCTGGAGCAGTTAAGTCAGGTGAGCTTGGCGGCTAAGTAATTTCAGAATTTCGCCAAATTATCCTTCTCACAGAAATTTGCCTTAAGAGTTTAGTTGTCAGGTGAGCTGTATGGGCAGCAGCACCATCTTGTCTCCAACATACTTCTGATGTGTCCACGACTGCAGGACGCGCATATCGATACCTTTCGCCAGTGATCATTGGTGCGTTTTCTGCCTCATCTTCAAAGAAGTAAGGTCCAAGAACCCTTCCAGCAGTTACAACACACCAAACTGTTACTTTTACGGAATGTAGACTACATCAGTGGACTATTCTTGAATTTTCTGTCCCCCCCGAATCACATATTGTGTTTGTTAACAAATCCGTTAAAGTGGTAGTGGGCCTAGCACTAGCTGAATCTTATGAGGATAGACTGATAGACCATGAAGTAACATTTTTTTAAATAAATAAATTGAAAAAAACGAGGTTAATTTATTTGCTAGAAAATCTTTTGGCCTAAAACGTCTGGCCCACGGAGTAGATAAGGTTAATAGATATTTTGACTGAAAGCGTGTCGTCTATATCTGCAAATACATACCAATTAATGGCAACGAGGCAATGCCAATTTTGTCATTAACCTAGCCGTGCCGATGGGGTATATTTGAGACTCCTAGTTTTTGATTTTTCTCGAATAATTCTTTTAATATGAATCCTACATATAACAACGGTATTCTAGTTACACGTGCCACGAAAATTTGGCGGTCGATCTATCGGTGACGTGACCTCAGTGTGCGATGGGACATCATCGGGTGCGCTTGTCATTTACGCTTTATATTCATTAGTTAAAAAATTCAAAATATGAAGCGAATAACCATTTTTATTCTTAGAATATTCCATTTTTTGAAAAAAAAAAGTGAAAATATTGATGAAGATTTCAGCAATATCTTGACTTGAAATACTTGGGGTCTATTTTCCCTTATAAATAGACCCCTTCGGGCGACGCTGTTGGTTTCGAGTCACCATGACGGATCGGTTAAAAGAGCAAAATCAGTCAAATATCTTTTATATTTAAAAAAATATATTTATAAACATTAATGTTTGAGAAGAACTTAATATATGCCTTAAAACTACTCATTTCAATAAAGATCAACTTTTTTACGTGCGGCCCTCACAACATTTTTAAATTTGTAGCCGGCCCGTTGTAAAAAAAGGTTGCTCACCCCTGATCTAGGCTATTAAAATCGTTATTGAGATGTATGATTATAATTTTAACAATATAAATATTATTTTTAATATCCATGTTTAAATAGTTTTAGTAATTTTAACTCTTTGCCCTCATTCGTAAAATATTTTGCGCTATGAAGTTGGTTTAACCTTTTGCACTCTGTGGGCCAGACGTATTGACCCAAAAGATTTTTTAGCAAAAAAATTAACCTCGTTTTTTTCAATTTATTTTTTTAAAAAAATATTTTTTATTGAATAGGATATCAGATCAAATCCCATTGATGTTTCTTATTCATTTTACCAATGAAAATCTCTTTTTATAGATTCGCAAAATAAAATTAATGAGAGTAAAACGGATCGAGTGAAGTGAAAACTGGAAAGGGTTAATCGGGGAGTGTATAAAAAATAACAGATATTTTAAATAAATTAAAAGTTATTTTTATCAAAAGTTGACGATCGCTGATAACACACTATATAATGACGCCATAGAATGAAATATTGATGGATATATATGGTTGATATTTTGGATTTTCTAACTTATGAATATAACGCGCACACTCGGGGATGTCTCACCGCAGACTGATTACACGCCTGAGTTCTCGCGGCACATGTCACTATTATGTTTCACTCGCACTTGGCACATCATACCGGATGCGAGCGCGAAAAAACATCACGCCCGTTATGCGAATATTGTTGTTTTTATTTTTTTCTCTCAATTGCGGACAATAAAGGTCAATGATTATTTACAAAATTAATTCTTTGGACTTTTTTAGACAAACGCAAAAAGTTTGTTTGAGTTATTCGAGAAAAATAAAAAACTTGGGGTCCCAAATAGTCATAATATTAAATTGTTTCTACCAAACTTGCATGGCATCTTTATTACCTCCATCAGTTTCTTCAATGAGTTGGGATGAGTTGTCTCAAGTTCCAGAGGATGTTCCAGCGCAGTGTCCAGCACAAGAAAAGCTCGAGGTCCAACTTCAATATCCTTGCAATAAAACTAGTAAATTGTAGAATAACCTTTCATAGCACGAGGATTTTCTGGTCGATAAATCAACAACGGTTTCAATTTTAGTTCTCCGGATGCATTTCCGCTGAAAAGAAGAGTTAGACGATCCTTGGATGCTTTAAATCAAGGAGAAGTCTTCTCCTGCATGAAAATATACGTACGTGTTGGCATTCGTTTCCAATATAGTCCTGTCTCGTCCATATTAAAAATTAAATTTGATGGATAATTTCCCCTTTCCACTAGTTTTTTTTATTTAAATTAAAAAAATAATGTCTTTTTTTTTTGGATAATAAATAAAACCATAAAGATGCTTTATATTCTTTTTCCCAATTTAAAAAAAATAATTATACTCATAGATTCGACTGAGAGTGGAAAGGGTTAAACCTTGATCGTAAAAGAGTAGCATGCCATATCTGACGCTTGAGCTCTTGCAAGCCTTGGCATTTACTCTTAGCCTTAAAATACAAATTATTGTACAAAAAATACCGTTAAACAGTGGACTTTTAGAGATCCTTACTAAAATAATTGATTTCATTCCGGTACCCCTGTATGTGGTAAATGATGTTTAGACATATTTCTGAATAGTTTTAATTCTTTTAATATAAATCCTACATGTCACAAACTTTTTGTATTTGTCTAAAAACGTC
>JAGXCT010032484.1:0-39569 GCA_022495035.1 Philopotamus ludificatus | reverse complement strand
TGCGACCGCGCAATTGGGGGATTTGCGGCGAATATATCAACTCAGCGCGTAATTCAGAGTAGTGTAATTGGGGGTTTCATTGTACTTTATTTTTATGCTTTAAGCCAACTATCTGACAGTAATAAAACCCATATTGAATATTGAATGGGAAAGTACACAATGGTCTGCATATTGTTTGAAATATGACCGCTAGGGTAAATATCCAAATATTTATTTTTTAACTTTGGGTAGAAGGATAAATCCGCCACTGGATCGGAGAGCAACGCTTTATACAACGCATATTCGAAATATACAGAGGAAGACGGTATATAAACACATGTAATATTATTTTAAAAATCTTAAAGTACTATGTAATATTGAGGTGGTAATTAAATTAACATGAGAAAGAAAAATACATTAATATATCTTAGTCTAACTAAAATAAATTTATCAGTATATCATTTAGGGATACGGCTGCCGTTCATTCCTTCATTATAAAACACGGAGCCGTACAAACATTATAAAACTCTTAATAGAAGCTATAAAACATTTCATCAAATATTCGCAATCCTCAACTATACATATATACATTCACATTATAAAATAAACATACAAAGCCTTCAATATTCATATTCATAGTTATATATTTAAAATAAATACATATTACATATGCGTACATGTATCGGCGAGCGACGGAATCCAATATTTAAAGTCAAACGCTCGCTTTCACTAATCTTTTACCACATTGAGATTTTTTTTAAAGAATAACATTTTTTTTGTATGTAAATTTCTATAATATTCTGGTAATGTTCGTTAATATAATACACCGTTTATATGCGTTTGTAAAAATTATCTACGTATAATTTTTACGCATAGTACAATTCATCACGATGTTATAAAAAAAAATGTATATTTAAAACAAATCTTAATCATTAAAAAAATTGACAATATATATTAACCGACTCACGGATATTTTATTTTTTATTGATAAACGAGACTAAATATATTATCACAATGTAATCAATAATCAGATATCGTTAAGTTAATAATGTGATTCAGTCGCCAATTAAATATTTAACCATTTTTTTTTTAATTCTCATCAACAGATTCGATAGAGTGAATTTTAAATGTTATAATTCAAACGTGTTGCATGGGAATGAATATATTCGTCAAGGAAAAAATATATTATCGAAATAATATACGTGTATATTTAAATAAAAAAGATTAAATCTACGTTTTGTAAAGTATAATAAATGGCTATCGAACGTCTCAAAAAAAAATATTATACAATATCGTTTCGAATGTAAAAAGTAAACATGAATATCAAAAGTATAATGGAATATTATTTTTTTTTTTTTTTTGAGATTCAAACAATATGTACTGAGATCAAATCCAATAAAAAAGTTTTTCTTTTCGTCGTAATGATGCACAAACAATATTTTTTATCGATTAATTCGTGTCGCGAGCTAGACGGCCGTGTCTGGTTTTTCCATGTGATGCGACTTGATCTCGTTGGCTTTTCCGTTTCCGTTCGGGATGTAATCTTCGTGGGATAGATTGACTGCGCCGACGGGGAGGTTGCCTTCGCCCTTTTCTCCGGGGAGTGGCGCTTCCGAATCTCCAGAGTCGGGTATATCGGTTCTTAAGACTCCACCTGAAAGCAACCAAGAACTAACTCCACTGACGAATGGCACGAGGTAACGTTTGCATGGATAACATATCAAATAGCAAAGCTGAAGTAGATAGACAGATTCCAATTGTTATATTTAATAAATTATTGCAAACATATTGTTAATATCAATAAAAATAAAATGTTAGAAAACAACCTATGATGACCGTTACATTTAAATGCATGAGTTTC
The DNA here is from genome assembly GCA_022495035.1 of Philopotamus ludificatus. Taxonomy (NCBI): domain Eukaryota; kingdom Metazoa; phylum Arthropoda; class Insecta; order Trichoptera; family Philopotamidae; genus Philopotamus; species Philopotamus ludificatus. Next base: position 37,729 of record JAGXCT010032484.1, on the reverse strand, counting down.
TTATTAAAATCTTAACGGAAAAATAAAAATGTTATCACAGAATTATTAAAAATAATTTAATGTTAGTACAGCAATCTGGCCATAATAAATATATAAAATATTAATCATTTTCATATAATAATATATATATATATGAGAAAAGCACATAGAAAACCATGCATGTGTATATTAATTATATATGCATATCGCTTAATTCAACTAAATCATGCTATAGATATATTAAAGAGTGATTCTATATTTATATACCATATTAATATCATTAAAATATCAAAATAAGCAGTTTTGACAGATTTAACCTAAAAAAAAAAATTTTAGCGCGCCTGCGCAATACTATCATCAAAAAGATAAATGAAGATCAAAAGACAATTTTATACGGGCATGTATGTTTTTATCATAAGAACTTATTATGATTTTTTTTTATTTAATTAAAAAAAAATAATGTATTTTTTATAATCGGATATCAGATCAAACCCTATAGATCAGGGATGGCGAACGAGTACCCCGCGGGTCACGCGGTGACCCGCAACTAGATGTCGCCACATCTTTAAAGAGCTAGAGTGTGATTAGGGTTATAATTGCGATAATTTTTGCTTGAAAATTTTAATGTTAATTACAGCGATGAAGAAGGAAAAAAAAGGTCCCCACACCTACTCCTTCGAAACCACAAGGACCTAGTAGTAATGTTAATAAAACTTGTAAGTCTTTATTTATTATTGTTTTAAATATTCAACTTATGTGACCCGGCATATGGATTTAATAAAAAAAAAATCAAATTGGGAAAAAGGTTCGCCATCCCTGCTATAGATGTTTCTTATTGATTTTAACATGTTATAATGAGAGTAACTCATAGAATCGACTAAAAGTGGACAGAGAGGAAAAGGTTAAATAAATCATATTGTTTTGTTATTATTTGCGTAGTTTTGCATATTGAATATTAATTTGTATCATGGACACGATTAAACCCATCATCATCATGGGGTCTCGAAAACAACAGAGCCGTCCGAAGGGGTCTATCATAGACCCCAAGAATTTCATGTCAAGATATTGAATAAACGGGTAGTTTTAAGAATTTTGGATTTTTTAACTGATCAATCAAATGCACGTTTCACTCGGCACATCGTACAGGATGCGAGCGAGAAAAAACATCGCGTCCGAGGCAACTTATATTAAACAGACATAAATTAAAGAGACAATTTATATTAAAAATTATTTGAGAAAAATCCAAAACTTGGGGTCCCTAATATACCCCATCGGCACGGCTTAAATTGACGCTTGAGCTGTCAAATATTTTAAATCTGTATAATCGTTTTAATTATTAATATTAACACATTCCGGTCCGCTGGGTTCCGCGTCGTTTTTTGCGTTGAGTCGGGCGATTTCGCAAAAGTTAAGTACTTCAGTTAAATCGATGTAACTCTGATATCATTTAAGTTACGTCAATATTTTTTTGTTGTGTTCCAGTTATTTTGGCGTAAAAAATAATAGTTCAAAATCCTCTCAAGTGTATCTGCGTATCACCGAAATATAAACATTTTGGTTATTTAGCATCAGCGCTAACGAGGATCTGAAAACGCGTCCCCGTACTTCTATTGTTGGCCCGCGAAGACGCGTATTCGAGTTCTCCGGACCGTAATGTGTTAATAGTTGTACGTAATTATTTACAAAGAAAATTAATTGAACTGTCAAATTCAATATGAGGTATGATTAAATATTAAATAAATAAATCTCCATCAAATAATAGATTAGACGAAGAGTTTAATAAAAAAAACAATTTCTATTCCCTAATATATTGAAAGATTGATGTTTATATTTAATTAGAATAGGATAAATATGCATTAATCAATTACAAACTATCAAACTTTCGTTATATTAAAACTAATGATACATGCTTTCACCATTAAACAACATTACTTATATTATAAATTCTACTGATATATAAGAATAAATAAATATACTGAGGAGAACATTCGGCAAACATCAAAATGCATTCCATATAATACATTAAAACACTCGAGATATAAAAATGGAATATCAAACCATCTACGGGGGAAGTTAGTTCTTGATCACTTATTTTATTTTATGCTTCAAATAACACTTACAGTAAATGGACTATTTTCATAAACATAAAGATTACAGGAAGAGATGCCATTTATTGAAGAAACAATTATTACAAAAATATCACAATGAATAATATTATCGATGCACTACAGATAAATATTTTATTGTAATATCTGTTCCTTATGATTTTTTTAATAAAATAGTAGAAAAAGATTGGAAAATAAAACGATAGGTCTATGTATATATATAATAATATTAACATTCAAATAAAAACTACAAACATTAGTAAAGAATCTCATAAAAATCATGTCGCCAATAAAGCTCAAAAATGTATTTATGTAAAATGTTTGTGTGTATTCGTATTACGTATGTTTTTATGGTAGTGACGTGTCCCAAAATATCATGCAAAATTAATCGATGAATAATATGATCTGATATGTATGAATAATTGATTGAATGAATAAATACTTTTGAATTAATTCAAGCGATACAAGCAAAAGGATGAATGCATCATACAAATCTACCACAAGTTTACTGATATTTATTCTATTGAAATGATTTCGATCATATGTAATAAATTTGTATTGAAACAATAGCAGCATTCAATATTAGTTTAATAATAAGATAGAAAAAAACTCACCGCCGAAGCACCATCTGTCCGTCGCCTTGGCGAAAATGATCAAAAAGATGACGATGAGTAGGATGAGGACGGCAATGACGATTCCGACGATTCCACCGATGCTCAAATCAACGCCTAAATAAATTATGCACATTAATTGTTTTATAAAAAAGGCGAGAATCAAACGACATGCATGTAGTAATAATGCAAAAATGTAAAACAAATAGATAATGAAAATACAATCCATTCAAATAATCACATTTTTTAACGTCTATGAATATCATTTAGTTCTAAATACACAAAGATTGATCGTAAGAAATATCTAAAAATGTTATTATCTAACTACTCTAATAAACTAGAATAACAAACACAGTGGTATCTCGTAATTCAAACGTTTTGTTTAATGTTCGAAGCGTCATATTAGGATCAGAATAATATAAATGCTAGCGGAGAATGTTTCCGAACCCAGTGCATTTGATACAATAAGCGACTGTGAATGATCGCTACCTACATTATGTGTATGCTTGCCTGTAGACAACAGATTTTGTCTTATTACTATTTAATCGCCTACTATAGATGAATGGCATAACAGAAAATCCAAAGAGCCACTCACCCATATAAAGATTTGATAAAGATTCTAAAGATGCAAGGGAATGAGTCTCTCACAATTAAATCCCCTTCCCCATAGTGTCATAAATTTCCAGAAATCATAGATATTCAACAGAGGATTAACCTATCTGAGTATTAAATTAGCTCAGTTGCGATTAACTTACATTATCAAACTGATACAGGTTTTACACTTCTAATTGGACTTTTTCCAAACCAAATTGGACATTTTTCAAACCAAATTGGACATTTTGCAAATCAAATTGGACATTTTGCAAATCAAATTGGACTCTAAAGATGAAATTAAACATTCGTACATATAATTTACACATTTGGTACATTTTTATTCACATATTTGGTTCTGTATACAAAATATACATTAACAGTAGGATTATTAATGAAAAATTCTTACAAAATAAAAAAAATAGTTTTAGATATTGCTAGCATTGATCCATCAAACAGTCAAAATTTGGAAAACATGATAAATGAGTCCGTTGCAACCGTCACCTCTTTAAATTGTTATGTACAAATATTTCATGAACATGTATATGAAATTACCAGCAGCTGCTGAAAAAGAATATTTATAAAATAATTGTTGTGTACATGTATCTTTTATTCTAGTTACAAATGTACATACATACGTATATGTAAGAATTTTTCATTAATAATCCGACTGTAAATGTATATTTTGTATACAGACAAACATATGTGAATAAAAATGTACCAAATGTGTAAATTATATGTATGATTGTTTAATATCATCTTTAGCATCCAATTTGATTTGTAAAGTGTCCATTTTGATTTGCAAAATGTCCAATTTGATTTGCAAAATGTCCATTTTGATTTGCAAAATGTCCAATTTGATTTGCAAAATGTCCAATTTGGTTTGAAAAATGTCCAATTTGGTTTGGAAAAAGTCCAATTAGAAGTGTAAAATCTGTATATGTTACCTACAAGCCATGACACTGGTTAATTTCAATATTATTTCAGTTGCTTTGAAATTTAGATGGCATTAACCTTAATAATTCCAATGGTCAGTGTCGTAAAGAATTCCCTGAATACATAGTTTTTGTCGCAGGATAAACTTATCCGAGTACTAACTTAGCTCAGTGGCGGTTAACTTATATTATTGTAATAATATGTATGTCACCTACAACCCTTGACAATGCTCACCAGAGAGGATTTATTAAATAATCTGTTTGTGAACCACTTTTTAATCTAAATTTAAAAAAAATGGCATTATAATAAGACAGTAATAACTAGTATCGACTTATTCAATGGTTTTTATTCTTTTTCAACATCCACTAAGAAGCAGAAAGATGTACGAGATACCATTGTAATAACATTTTAACGATTTTTAAAAATATCTATTTGCAATACCATAAATTTATTGATAAAAAGAATTATTTGTAAGGTTTGATAAAAATATATACGGAATCATTGAATTTTGTAGGTTATATATGTCCAATTCTATCATTTATTTTGTTTTTGTGACGTATTTTGACATTGCTAGCAATATTGGATACTTACATATTCATAATGGTGAGCTCGGCGATTTTTTAAATGTGGAAAAATTGTCTGCCGAGAGCACACCAAAAGATTTTTTGGTTAAAAACAACATCAACGACGTTATGATAACTCATCATCAGTATTTGTTTGACATGGTCCCTTGTGACTTCTTCCTATTCCCATAGATGTAAGGATATAAAGACGGAATCGCTGAAGGAGCTAAGCACGATCGTGAAAATTATGTACCAGAAGTGCTTTGAAACACGACGTACATGATGCAGACCAATTTGAAGGCGACATAATTAATATCAATGAATAAATACCGTGTGTTTCTTTTATCAAACCTCGTATAAACATGCTACATTATCCATTATCATTCAATGTACCATTAATAATCTTACCGTAGATATTAATCGATAGTTTTCCAGTTAAGAAGAGTGCAATAAAATCGACTGTGCATCAATTAGTATATTCAAAAATAACGTTATTCATTAAAATTGTATGATTATCGTCGATATTTACCTTCTGGTTCTTGTAGAGTGCTGACTCTGATGTTGTATTCGGCCGATCCCTGATTATTCGAAACAGTCAATTTAAAGTCGTGCTCGGTGTCTTCGCGGGTAATTTCAGGAATCACAAGCGTAATATTATAATATCCATATCCCTAAGAAGCAAATATATCGATTAGTGATATAGTCTCGTTATTAATATTATAAATTATATTAATAATGCATACTAGTGGTATGATCTGCGCTGAGATTTGTCTGCCGTTATCGTCGACAATCGATTCTCTGCCGACGCTGTAGCCGCCTGCGATTTTCCACTCGAACGTAGGTTCAGGATTGGCGTGAGCAGTCACGTTGATTACGCCGTTTTCACCAATCTTGATTCCAAAAACGTACAAAGTCTCGTCTCTACTCTTGGGAGGAACTGTATAACATAAGATATAATATAATATAAATCAAGCATAATTTTGTACGTTAAATGTAATATTGCTCACAGTCGACTTGGATCTGTAGCGTTTTCTTGTTTTTAGATGGATCTGCGGCAATGTGACCGGCGATGCAGGATAATATGCGATTGTTATCCAACGACGAGATGCGTCTCGTCAAATTTTGTGAAATTGTTTCGAGACCTGTCGTTTTATCATTGGTAATACTTGTCATGTGAAGTCCGTCGAACAATGGCTCATCGTCTAAAAACGTCGTTATAATATTCGGATTATGTTTAACGAGATGTGTTTTAAATTACGAATTGAATCAATACCTAAGAACCATGTGATGTTTGCGACGGGCCTCGCATTCGGAATAACGCATCTGATATTCAGCATCTGTCCTTCTTTGAAACGTCCTTTTATCGATTCTTCAAAGTACGGTACGTCGGGCGCTCCTAAAAATCAATAATTGATTAATTCATACGTCGTATATTTAAGCATTGAAGAGTTGCGTATACGTACGTGCGACGATTAGATCCATCGTGCCCTTGATTTCGTTAAAACCCATGTTTGGCGGCATCAAGCATTCAACTTTACCGTTGTGACTCTCGTCGACACGATCTATGCTGACGCCACACTGTCCCTCCTGTCAATATTAATTGAATTAATAAATATTCATATATAGAAATTGTAATGTGTGATATTATTACCTCCAATCCCGTTCCATAATAGGTTATTCCGTTGATTGAATCGCCTTTATTAATCACATAGGGTGGTTGTCCGGGTATTTGTATGCTGCGAATACGAAAGTCGGTTATAAAAATGATTTAAATGCATGTTATTACGTAGGTGATATGATTCTTACCGGCAATATTTCAGTCTATAGGCCACTCTGCATAGCATTGTGACATTGCCTCCGGGTAATACTGTCACTGATCTCGGAATCACTTCGATTTGAGGATCTGAAATAAAAAATGAAGTTTTTATTAATACATATTTCAATATTGTGCCGCTAGATGTCACTGTTTGTGCGTATATCGTCGCGTCGATAAAACAGGTGTCTAACTAGCCGCAAAACGGAGGGACAATTTGAAAGTTTTAAATTTATCTCTAAACCGATTTTATCTATTATATATTTGTTAATAATATATTTTATTGGAAAAAATGGTATAACTTATTTTCTTTGAGGCATTCTTTATAATAAAAATTAGGTTGTGTTGCTGATTAAAAAATGGATCATGCCATAAATTAGTGTCTGGGTAAACTATGATTTCTAACCGAGCTCCGCCGTAAAGTAAGCACAAGAGTTATGGCATAAGTGTGCAGGATGCACAGTGTACGGAGTCTATTTATCCAGCGGAAGCCATTTCCTGCAAATGTGGATAAATGGAGCTGCGAAAAACACGGAAAAGGTTTCACTTTAGGGCTAACCACGAGCAGGCGGGCTCCGACAATGGACCCCATAAAACATGGGTAGCTCAATTACTTGCCGATAGCACATGTTGATTATCGCCGGTCTCGGTCATCGGAGATTGACAAAATTTCATCTACGAAATGTTGATTTGGCTTCATAAATTATGCGGTATCAATGTCATCCCCCTGTTTGAAATTCGAATATCAAAGTAAAAGCCGGTGCGTGATGGCCCCAGCATCACGCCCCCCGGGGGGGCGATGGGGGCCCCCAGACACTTGGCTCACTGATCTAATCCCGCCTATTAATATTACAGCTACACGACGAGGAGACGCAGTAATTTGTATCGTTACGCCATTATTAAGATCGGCACGTGGTCTATTTCTCACGGCAATCACCCGAATCCGATTTTAAACGGCCGAAGACGTGAAAAATAATGATATTCGATAAGGTAGAGAAAATCGCGTTGGAAATGTGATGCTACTAAAATATACTGACGTACTTCAACTGATTTACAAGAAGCAGGAGCATCTAACTACCTTCAGAATAATGCGCAGATAAAAATAGAAGGTAGAAAGTCGCCTTTGGCAGCAGGTTTCGATGTTGCTTGTCCATCCCACTCCATGAGTACTACAGGACGCTGTTTCTATATTTACTAGTTTTACTATTCCATTCCTTCAGTTGGAGTATCTTTGGTAAAACCTTTGAGTACTCACTTCTTCAACCAAGACGCAAATTTGTTACCAATTTATTGAAAATCAAGCTTAGAAAAGTTTCTATCAGCACTTAGAAACTAAGATGTTCGTTTAAGCCAATTGTTATTCTTCATATACAGTAAACCCCCCCTATAACGTCCAGATAGGTTCAACGTTATAGGGGGGTAATTTTATTTTTTGATTTGAAGGAGATCAGTGCATCAAACATTTTAATTTTTCTTTTTTTTTAATTTTTAATTGTTTTCCAGCTCAAATGATTTGACTCGCGTTGTAAGCGATATCCTTTCACATTTTGGTTGACGTAATCTTCCCGCAACTTGCGGGCAGGGAAGATCAACGCGACATTTTATTAGTTAATTTTATAAAATTATAAAATATTTTTATGAAAATTCTATTTAGCGTTTTTTAAAATACGGTAGCGCTATAGAAGGGTTTGACGTTATAGGAAAAAACTGCCGCAAACATTATAGGGGGGGACGTTATAGGAATGTACGTTATAGGGGGGTTTACTGTAGTTCAAACAGTTCAAAAGCTTAACATGGTATTTAAATTCTTCTGATCCCTCACGGCGGCTTGAAATCAACCGTGTCGTCCGAATGGGGGTCTATTTATAATAGAAAATATACCCTAAGGATTTCAAGTCAAGTTATTGATGAATTCTTCATCAATATCTTGACTTAAAATGCTAAAAATGAATTATTCTAAGAATAAAAATAGTTATTCATGATATGCTTCAAAATTAGGTTTTTTATATTAATTAATATGACGCGTAAATTAGCGATTTCTCTCCTCAGATTGAGTACACGAGTTCTCGCGGCACGTGTCACTAGTATACGTTTCACTCGCACATCGTACCGAATTTGAGAATATGGTTACAGAAGCGAATACTATTGTTTTTATTTATTTTCGCAATTGCGGACAATAGAGGACAATGATTATTTATAACATTTATTCATTAGACGTTTTTTAGACAAATACAAAAAGTTTGCGACATGTAGGATTTATATTAACCTTTTGCACTCGAAGCTTTTTGAAGTCCTCATTACCTCAACACGCGTTATTTAATAGATTATTAGTTTGGATTTGTGCAATATTATTATTGTTTATAAATGTAGTGAATATAAATCTAAAATAATAATACGATTTGTTGCATGCCTGTCATAGCGGCGGCATTCGAGTGATACGGAAAACTTCGATGCCGCTTCTCAGGCGGCATTCGAGTACAAAGGGTTAAAAGATTTATTGGGGAAAAAACAAAAAAGGGTTAATTGTGTAACATCTTAACTGTTGCAAAAACAGATTCATTAGAAAACTCAAGAGCTCTAATTTTAAATTTATATTAATAAATCAAAGATGTTGCTTCCATGAATTTTACTTTTCAAGATTTACATCTTGACTATGTCATGATCGAGTACATCTTGTTCTTCTTCTTGCTATGTCCGTTTTTGGACGTAGTCGATCTGCTGTGCTTTGTCGTTTCTCCATAAATGACTATCTGGAGCAGTTCCGAACTTCCAAACTGCTTAATTTGTGAATATTGCGGAGTTATGACAGATTCTTTCTTCACAACCACTGTTTACCTTCAACTTCTACCTCCATGATAGTGTGCAGAAGACGATACTTTGATGCATAAATGATGTGTCTCAAGTATTCGATTATACGATTTTTTATATGAGTCCATAAATCCCTTCTACTTGTGAAGAAGTTGAAGTCCAGTTGTATTCCTGACCCATCCATGGAATGTTCAACATTCTTCAACCACATTTCAAACTGACAAGAAAGCTCTTAGCAGACAAGAAAGAAGCAGTCCGACTAGAAAAATTCAAGTAACACTTTCATTTGATCAACGTCAACTGTAGAAGAACGACGTTATCTACTACATCTTGAGACAATATTATTGAAAAGATCATTGCAGCGTGTCTCGGGCGCAATTGTCGGCGCGGAATCGTCGGCGCCGATTTGTCGTTTCTCCGCTACTTAATAATTCAACCATGGCAAGTAATGCATTCAATAAATAGCTACCCCATGTATTTTTCTGTGCGGTTTAATAAAAAAATAGATGAATAAAAGAACTGATACGGAATTAATGGCGTTAAAAAGGGAACAATGGATACAAAGTCCCGCGGATAACGAGGGTTTATTATGCCATTACCCATAGTGCTTGGCCGACGGTGATCCAAAGCGCCGACGTTTTTCGGCCATGCCCGATATTAAAACAAATTAAATAAACAAACGGCGGTTATAGAAATGCAAATCGGAGGACATGCATTAAACACAAGGAGAGGCGGATTACACAATCGGGACGCGAAGGGTTTGTTTATCTGCCCCGCAATCTTTATGTTATCTAAATAAATAAAATAAAAAAAATAAATATATATATATATATATACAAAATCACAATTGGGATTAATTGTTGCACGAGACCCTAGCTCGATAGTCATTCGTCCGTTTTGCCCAAATAATGGATAATTTATGGTAATCTTTTTGTGTGCACGTCTTTGTAATGCAACTGTGTAGGGTCGCTTCGATAGTTATCTCGCTTGATAATAGAACGGGCGAGGGGTGTATGAAGAGTTCAGAAATGCAACGTATACTTATAAGTATATATGTATGTGTGTATGGTTGAGCAAAGGATATGATCAAAGGCTCGTAGGTTGGATAGAAGATGTCGGAGTGAAGGCATATGGGTTCACTAATGCTTTGAGCCGAAAGGCTTTGATTTTCTAATGATAATTCCTTTGATATGTATAACATTAGATTTGTACTAAAAAAAATGATATATTTTATTAAAACGAACATGTGCAATTTTTTGTTGTGGTCGATTTTCGCTAGTAAATAATACTATACGTCGACGATGTTATTGGATTGACCCTCATTTTATTCCCTTTTTGACAGATCAAATATCCACACCACCATTTGTCCGCTTTGTGGCGGATAAGCAGAGCCGCAAGGGATGTTCCTGCTGTAAGGATCAGTTTGTTATTCGATACTGAAATATAAAACGGGATTGAAAAGGTTTTCGCCCGACATTTTTTAACTAAATCACCAGGGATGAGTACCTTCATTATGTCCCGGAGTTTAATTCTAATAATTCGACACAGCGACGATACAAACGCATCGTAATTTGATTTTCAGATCAAAGTGTGATATTTTAGATGTAAATTGATCTAAAATTCAATTAAAAAATGTTCATTTTGTAAAATATTGCGTCGCAATTCGCGAACTCGAGAATAATATGTCTCGATACCCGAGAAATACCGCGATTCAATATTTCTTTATTAATTTAAAACAAATATTATTATTACGGATCTCATAGGTTGTTTTCAAATAAAAAAAAAATAGAAATCAATCGAAAAAAACATGACTCGAGAAATCTCGAGATTCGGGAATTTTATTTCGATGTAAATTTATTATGTTTATCAATTTTTATCGTGCTAAAAAAATTATCGAGATCGCGGGGTAATTAAATCCCGATAAATTCCGAGAAATCCCGAGATTCGAGATTTTTTTAACACTCTTTTTGTATAATACTACTGTTAAATTTATTTGTTCGTTGATTGATTTTATTCCGGCATTAATAATATTATTATAGTGACAGTTTGATGTTGCAGATAAAACCGTGCTAACATTTCATATAAATCGTGTACAATATACAAATAATCGCGTAGTACGAAGGGGGTCTATTTATAATTGTAAATAGACTCCAAGCATCAAGATATTGATGAAAACTTCATCAATATCTTGACTGTCTTTTAAAATAGATTATTCTAAGAATAAAAATAGTTATTCATGAATTTATAATACAGTACAACCTTTTGCAAATCAAATACAACTATTTGCAAATCAAATTGACCCTTTTAAAAATTTCGAATTTAAGTTTTCCCGCTAATTACAGTTCCTTTAAAAACGTAAGATGATAATTGAATCCTGATTCGTTGATGAAAACGATTGCTTGCCGATCTTCTGGGAAAATTGTAATGCATACTATTTGCGTTTTGATTTTTCAAATTTCTATACTGTTGAAAAAAACGTAATTAGTGAGAAAACGTAAATTCGCGGTACTCTGTATTTAGGACCGCGATTCTAACCCGTTTTTACGTTTTTGAAGGAACTGAAAAATATTTATTGTATAATCAATTTTTAAAAGGGACGATTTGATTTGCAAAAAGTTGTATTTGATTTGTAAAAAGTTGTATTTAATTTGCAAAAGGGTGTATTTGATTGACTGTATGCATTATACTTTTTTTACTAATCAATATGACGCATAAATGACAACGTTCTCGGTGATATCTCGCCACAGACTGAGCTCTTGCAGCACGTGTCAATCGTACGTTTCACTCGCACACGGCGCATCGTACCGGATGCGAGCGAGATAAAACATCGCGCGCGTGGCAACAGCAGCGAATATATTGACAATGATTATTTATAACATTTATTCTTTGCACTTTTTTAGACAAATACAAAAAGTTTGTGACATGAAAAATTCATATTTATTTAATTTTAATTTCGCGAGCTTTTTTGTTGTTCTGTAGCTTCAATAGTATCTGACATTGGTGTGCTTGGTAATTTTATATGAAATAATCCATGAAAGGACGACGTTTTGTCAAAATACACGAGATGACCGAATCGCTGAAGGAGGTAAACTAAAGTTTTGTGTCAAATTTTCTATTTTTAATTGAAATTTGATAGTTTAGAATTGTTTATGAACAATTTCGGTCGCGATATGAATAATACGCGGTGGCCGTGTTAATAAAAGTGTGATGATAATAAAACGGGGAAACACCGAGAGAAAATGGCTTTATTTATGAACATCCCTTTTTTGATATAAAAGTGAACATAAAGGAGGGTCTCCATGCCCATTGTGTGAATATTACATAGTAAAAAAAAAATATGTACAATACACAAGGAGCACCGAATGAGGTTGTTAACAGTAATATATTGTTTATCGAATTGTCGTTTTGTGACGGGACACACCCCAGCCCTCCCCCCATGCCGAGTTGCAAATATCAATACGGCCGTTATTATGAATTATTGCAATTATTGGGGTGCTGCCATTCAATTATCGACGGAAGTGTGGATTTCTAAATTATTCGGCACGGGGCACGAATTTTATTGCCGATGCAAAAAAATGCATCCACTTTTGACAAGACGATGGATCGTATCCGGCCTTAATTTTGATCGAATGCAACGATGCATTCACTTCGGTGAAGTTTAAAATAACATCGCATATGGTGTGACGCTTGGTAAAATTCTAAGCCTATTTATTTACCCTTTGTATGGTGGGAGCCGATGAAAAGCCCTGAGGGAATCATTCGAAAACCCTTTCGATAATAAATTGGCGAGCGGTGCACATGCCCACGTAATTCTTCCTTCTAACAAAAAGCACTAACGAGCTTAAGAACATTTCGCCAACGCATAATCGCAGATATCGTCAGATGTTATAATCCAATCATACTACAGTAATATCAGCAAGGGGATATACTGTACATACAAAAGAGTCAAAATTTAATTTAAATCCAACCAATGACCGCGTCTAATGTTGATTAACTCCCGTATTCACGCAAGGATCCATAACGATACCAAAGATCCACAGAAATTATAGATTTAGAATAAACGAAGTATTATAATCATCCAGTATTGATATTAGTAGAAAGATATTACAGCAAGAGGGACGACTCGTGGGCAAAATATTTAGGGGTGCTGCGGAACATTATAAATTAAAATACGGTTGGGTGAAATGACTAAATAATAAAATAAATGACAAGCGGGACACGTGAACCAAAGAAGCTGTGAGTCAGTATGACTGCACTGAGTCGCAGCGCGTTACGGTGGTTAGCGTCAAGACCCCCCCCGCACTCCGCTACCGGCCCGCATTCGTCCAATACCCGATTTGGAAAACATTAATAACAATTCATTGAAGGCGTTATACGCAATAGCTAAATATAACTCTAGATTTGATAATACAGGGCTCGAGACTAATGCTTCTAGTATCATTGGAGGCTGAAAGAAGTAAAGTCTAAAAGATGTTTAAAGAATTCTCTAGTTTTTAAACACTTGCTAAATATAGAAGTAAAGATTCGCAATAGAAGTCTAGCAAAATGATGTATATACGAAATGGAGGAAGATCTTCGATCGTTGTTAACCAAATCCTAGATCAAACGATAGCCTGAAGATGCTCGTCGCGATTGGAAACGTATAAGGACGCAGAAGAATGGACAGGACGTCCACCCACTGGAGTGACCAAGTGAAGACCGCCACAGGTTCCTCAGTTGAAGCTGCGATGCGATATGCATAATGCAGATAATCTCGAAGAAACAAAATCAAGAAGATTCGGAACAAGAATGGTCACGATCCTTAGACATGAGGGTGGTGTCGACTAAAGAAGAAGATCAAAGTTAGTTTTTTTTTTACCCAGGATGAGGCTGTGTCAGACCAGTCGGACATAGTTCCAACCCTTTTCCATCCACCCACAACGCATATACTAGCTTGGGGCTGGTTTAACCGGAGCAACAAAAGCAGTTTTTTTCTTGAAACGCTTGATTTTAAAAATAATTTTAATTTTTTTTTAAGAGAAGGGAGAAAGGAATGGGAAAGTAGCTTTGCACACTTCTCCGAAGGTCGATGCAAATAGTAAGCAAATCAAATAAACTCAAATATAATTAACGGTAAATAATGATTACTACGAGATGCTTTAGTTTAAATTTACTGTTATTTTAGATATGTAGCTAAGTTATAGCTTAAATAGGCAGGTCTTTAGATTGTTGATGTGATCGTCGTATTTTTCAAGCTAAAATTTGCCGACATAAGCACGCAAATTTAACCAATTCTGTTGTCAACCTCTTGGAAAAAGTGGGTAATTGTTCTCGAAAGATCAAATTACGACAAGTGTCACTCAACGCGCGCGATCCGTTCTCTAGAATGGTGGGGGAATGACCCGAGCTGAATTCGGGCTAATCACTATAAAAAGTTTCGTGTACGATGTGCCCGAATCCAGTTCGGGCAAATCACTTTGTCAGCAAAATACCTACCCGAGTTGTATTCGGGCAAATCACACAAGGGGTTAATATTCAATATATAATTAAAAACGTTAGCTTTAATTTGCGTCCGTTTTTTAATATTTTTTGTGATGAAACATCCTAATTATAGGACACAAGATACGCGCCACAAGAAACACGCAACGACACTGCTTCATGCCGCATGACACAGACACAGCGAATACAAAGCAATCGGGGATAAGAAGACATTTCGCACACGCCGGCACAATAAATCCGTGGATCTCCGACAGATTACTTATCCGGCGACGACTTATGACGTCACACGTCCTCCTTTTTTAATTTCGCCCTGGGGCTGAATCACCATAAAGCTATTTCGGTTTTACCGACGACACAACAATAAAAGGAGCCACGACACAATTTAATATGAAATGTAGTAATTTAAATTATAATGCTAAGTAATGAAATTGAAAAATTTCAGAGGACGTCGCTCGAGGCCTTGTTGCTGGAGGAGAGGGAATCCGCGGCAAAGAAGTAATGTTAATAAACAAAACGTGATTTTGGCATTAAAAATGTTGAGAGTGGAGAGCAGTGTCTGGTCGGATTATGTGCCTGGCTTCTCAAAGCGTGGGCCGGATGGTGAAGCGACATTAAGTAATTTGATATGTTTCAAAATTGACAAAGGAAATGTTTAAGTCGTTTTTAAAATACAAAAAATAATGTAGACTATCTAATTGTATAGCTCGGGATATTGTGTTTTGTATCTTGTGTCTTGTATCTAGGGATTTATGCCAGATTAATTATGTGAATTTATTTTATTAAGTGTTTCGGTGATTAGTGGAGGCTTTCAATAATTGACATACCGAATTTTCGCCATGACGACAGTTTGTCAGAGAAAATTTTCATTACTCAAGTTTCCGTTTGCTGTCAATGAACCCTTGTAATTGCTCTTTAAAGACACTGTCAATAATCTGCGGCCTCATCTGGCGATAATTACAACCATTGCTAACCGTCGTTGTGTTTGCCAAGGGCAGATTGCCGATCGACAACGTGGTTTGCGTATGCACGCATTATTAATAAAGTTTGAGAATGTATCGGAAAGTATTTTATTGTAAGCCGGTTCGTTCCGGGGCAAACGTACGGGAAAATATAAAAGTTTTCCTTTTTTTTTTCCTCCTCGGCAAAGTGTGGAGAGTGTTTCACGCGCAAATGCGATTCCGCCTCTTTCCTCCGCGGGCTGGAAAATAAAATTCGCGCGATCGCTTTTCCAGAGTGGAATTTTATTTTTTCACGCTCCGACGACCAAGTTTGTTTGGCGCGGCGGCGGCATTTCTTTTTTATTGGGAATTTCCCAACTTTCTCCAGGTTGATTGGCCTCATATTTCAATATGGGCCGCTGGAAAATCGGCGTCGGTAGCGTCGATTCGATGCTCGAGCGTCTTGTCCCTCTAGCAATCCCACGGGGCGAGAGTTTTCCTCTTACCCGAACAATCACTCATCAACACGATCGATTACGATGCAATCTACAAATTGAACGCACACTCAAACGCAAATTTATACTTACACAATACTAAAATACATTCTGGCCGATGGACTATATTGGGTACTCCAAGTTTTTGATTTTTCTCAATTAACTATTTTAATATAAATCCTACATGACACAAACTTTTTGTATTTATCTAAAAAAGTCTAAAAAACAAATATTATAAATAATCATGTCCTTAATAGTCTGCAATTGTAAAAAAATAATAAAAACCACAGTATTCGCAGCTGTTGCCTTGGGCGCGATGTTTTTTCTCGCTTGCATCCGGTAAGATCCCGTGTGCGAGTGGATTCAGATCCTCGTCAAATTAAGTAATTGTCATTGAAGATTGACTGTTCATGGTCTAGAGTTCAGGATCATCTTTCTCGCATAGAAAAATTGTACAAGCAAGGAATTTGTGTTCCTCGTGAATTGACGGAGACGGCGTTCTATCAACGGCGTATCTCTTTTGTCTCGGTATGAAACCGATTTGTTTACACGGTGAATTGTAACTGTAGATGAGTAGTGGGTGCTATACAATAATCCTGTACGAAAAAAACAATGGCTTTCTTCCCGAGAAGTACCTGTTCCGACCCTTCGACCATCACTAACGATATAGAAGGCCATGTTTGTGTGTGGTGGGATTTTTCTGGAATTATACACCATAAATTGCTTCAACCTGGTCAGACCGTTACAGCGACAGTATATTGTAAATAACTCGAAAAGGATCAAACAATAAAAAAAGGATCCTTTAACTCATCCACCATATTCACCGGATCTCGCGCCGTCGAATCACCATCTTCTCAGATCGTTAGAGCATACACTGAGAGGTAAAAAAAATAATAATGTCGGAGAAGTGAAAACGCACTTGGAAAAGTTTTCAATGAAAAAATCGAAGAATTTTTAAAAAGTGAATCGAACAACTGCCATTACACTAGTAAAAAGTGTTTAAGATTTTTTTTAGTAAATAAATGTTTTTCACTAGCAAAAGAAAATTTGATTACCTTTCGGTTCTACTAATATCTTCTAAATTATGAAGCATATCATGAATAACTATTTTTATTCAGAATAATCCATTAAAAAAAAATCGTTGAAGAACAGATCAATATCTTGACTTGCAATGCTTGGGGTCTCGGATAGACCCCTTTCGGTCGACGCTGTTGTTTTCGAGCCCCCGTGACAGATGGGTTAAAATTGAAAATTTTGCTGTCAAAGTCAAATTGTTACTATTGTTTGTGTTGGTTCACTTTTCTCTGACGTATCCTGACATCGGTGGCAGTATAGGATGCTTACTTAATTTTTAATTGTTGAATAGGTTTTATGTTATGTACACCCAACTCCCGTTTTACACGGGTTTTTTTTACACGGTTTTTTTGAATTAAATAATGAATATCGCGATATGAAAAATGTCGTAGAAAATCAAATTAATTTTCCTAATACGTAAAGATTCAAATGATATAATAATAACAAATAAAATACTTTATTAGCTTCTATATAAACTATCACTTTTTTTGCACGGATTTTGCTGGAACGTATCCACCGTGTAAAACGAGAGTTGGGTGTACTTATTTCTTGGAAATAAAAAAAAACGTAATATAACTAAAGGAGCTAAACGCAATATCGAAATTCGCGTTTCAAATATACTTTGATAATTGGAAAATGTTTTTAAGAAAAGCGAAAATTACACGTATTTTTATTTATCAAATCTCTGTAGTATATATTACTTAGATGAAATGAATCTTCATTTATAATTAGATTTAAATATGATTGACAGATTCATTATATTATCTTTGAAAATGAATAATTAAAATCTGCAGCTCGATTAATTAAAACTTGATTGAAAACTATATTATTTTATTTAATGAGATGGATGACAATTTCCTTGACTGACAGTAATGAATATTTTAAATATAAATTAAAAAATATTAATGGGCTTCAGGCTACACGTCACGGCATCATTTTATATATTATTTTAAAAATAAATATTTCCATTTAAAATAAGATAATCGCAATTCCTTCGTTGTTTGTTTTGTTGAGTCAACGGCGCTAATTACGTTTCGGTACTAGACCAAACCAGGTATAAATATTCAGCGATGCCAATGGTATAATTACCAGATCGGTCCTGTTGAACTCGGCTGCATTTGCCGCTGAAAGTTTTCCGGGAAATCGTCACACTGCGGCGGCGCTGTTTGGCAACTGGAAACTTTTTCTTCCGTTCGGCGGAAAAACTTTTCCTACCCCGGACCGCACAATGCAATCCGCGAATCTCGTAAAACTTGCGGATAACTTTTTTTTTACGAGCAAATGAATTAAGCGTCCATTATTTTTCGGGCCAAATATGAAATATATATATTCGGAGAGCTCCCCCATCCGATAAATAAACTGGGGTCGCTCTGCCCAATTTTAATGTTTAAAATTGTTATTATTCGGATAATGTCTAGGGGTGAAAAGTTTTCTTAGAATTGTAGTTCTGTGATCGTTACGCCTCAAAGAAAATAGCACAGAATCCATTGTCATGTCATGATCTAATGGTATGCGCAGAATTATGACTCATACATATTTATGTGAATCAGAATCGTCGATGACTCAAGTGTTATTATGTTTGGATTGTTGCAGAAACAAATCTGAATCAGTGCAATAAAAAATGGCATTCTAATTTAATGGATCGAAAAATTAGCGAATTTGATCTAATCATTGTAATGGATGAGCGAATATTATGATTACACAAATAAAACTTGGCATACGCGATTATAAAAATAGGTTTAGACTAATTTTTCATATTCCTTTTTCTGATCGTCAACCGTGAACCACTGATATTTTAATCAAATTTATCTCAGGATTTTTTTCAAAATAATATCCCAAAGTTAATAATGATATTTAAAATAAATTAAAATATCTTGTAGAAATAATATATTATTTTATAAATAGATACGTAGAATTTGAGACAATTTGAAATATTACAACAAATAACCTATTCTTAAATTGAGAGCAATTTAAATTTACATTAATTTAATTTAGTTGATGGATTGCTATAATTTATTTTTATAATACAAACTAGCTCTCGAATATACTCAGATATTAATAAGAAAAGCGTATTTTTTAATGCCAGAAACTTATTGAAACTTATTCACAAAAGAAGAGAGATCGTTTGGGTTTGCAATTAAACTTGTACTTTAATTTAGAGATAGTGTTCATAAACTAAGGCGCAAAATAATGTCTTAAAACTTTATATTAGATAACACTAAATAATTCACTTAAAAATAACTCCAATAAAAGTTTTCAAAAAACCATGATTTTTCATTATTGAAGTAATATATAAATAATAATAAGCCTGATGAAGGCTATTCAATACGACTTTTCTTATTCACCCTTTTCACTATGTCTACTTTTATTCGAATCTGTGAGTTACTCTTTTTTTTAAACATTCATTAAAAGAGATATTCATTGATTCATTCATATATTTTTTTTAATTAAATAAAAAAACTTTGTTAAAGTTGTTTGCTAAAAAATACTCTAGTGAGTATTTTTCGTTCTATTTAATAGTTTTGAATTTAATTTAAATATTTATTTGGTCGTGTAATCTTTAAATCGATATATTTAAAACCCAAGAAAAATGCATTTCTGTGAAAGCGGAAATTTAAAATATTTTTCGCTTCATTTTCCTGTCAAACGTTCGCGGTCTAGTTCGCGAAACCCATTTTCTTGAAATAAAATAAAATAAAATCTCGCCTTGAAACATCGCCCCACTTGAAACAAATCACCCGCACACGTTCGATCATCGCTCACGCCGTCCGGATTTGTTCGAACGTGTTCGGGGGCTCTTGGTCCGCAGTGAAATCGGCCATGTCCCACGACAGAAAAAATATGAATATTAAATTATTTACGGGCAGATCCAGAGAGCCGGGATCGCCTTTCGCCGATAATGCTCTGCCTTTATTCACTTTTCCGGTTAAATTCCGGTCGAGTCCAGGCGAAATCCGGATTACGGTGAAATCCACTCTCTGCCACGGCTCCAGACAAAGGAACTTACAGGCTAATGCTCGGACAAGAGCAGAGAGCTAAAGCCTTAGCAGCGAGAGGGACATTTTTCCCCGTTTTTTTTTTCGAGGGGTTTTTAATTATTTTTGAAAATAAGCCCGCGCAAATACGGGCCCCGGCGACAAATCGGGTATCACGTGTATCCTCCACGTGGATCCGGGCCTTAATTATAATCAACACGGTCAACATGGAATTGTTTAGCACGACTCGCAAATTAAAAGCTGCCTGTTCCATCTGATGCAGCAACTTTGGGGGACAATAGGTCCATGTCCCGAATTTTATCTAAAAGGAATTCATTAAGAATTTGAGCGATGACAGCATCCTGACGGGATTTCGGCACAGGGATGAGGGCAGATTATTATCATCGCGAAGCATAAAACGCAAAAATTAATATTGAATCCCTTTCATAAAATACACAAATGTATATGTAAAAACATAAATATAGAAAATGCGAAAAAGATTTAATTTACCGTAAACTATTAGGAATAGTATTAATATTTTTTATTTGGAATCATTTTCTATCTCTGTAGCATCTTTCCTTACCCTTATATAATCTCTTTTTTCCTTTCGCGTTTTATTTGATTTGCCGATGAGCTATAAATGTGAAGATACTGCGGACCATGGGGATGTAAGATTTCTACAATATATATATATTAAAAGGACCCAAATGTAATGTCGTATTTTTTTAATGAAACTTAAACTCATATTTCTAAATCATTTATGAAACTTAATTATACAAAATAATTACCAATATGTTCTAAGACCTCTTGCCATCTATTAGGTATATCTAAAATGCCTTTCTTATAAAACTCTGCACGTTTAGAATCGAAATAGTCTGAAAGGGCCGATTTTATTTCTTCCTCTGATTTAAAAAAAAAATCTCGTAAATAATGCTCCAATTCGCGAGAAAGCTGATAATCAGATGGAGCCAGGTCTGGAGAATAAGCTGGATGCAATAAATCTGTCAAACCTAATGTTGCGACTCTTCTTTCTCCTTCAGTAACTCATACGGCGCCTCGTGTATTTGTTTCTCTCAGTCAACGCATGGGGGACCCAAACGCCTTCTTTTTGAATCTTCCCTATTTTTTTCAGGTATCTTTGAGTTGAAGACTATGAAGTACAGGCTTGGCTCGATAATTCTTCGATACTGAGCTGCTTTATCCACTTCACGGAAACGTCCACTTAAGGCTCATTTTTCAAATAAATATTGCCTGATTTAATTTTTTGAACCATCTTTGACATTTCCTGATGTTTAATGCGTCTCTATAAACATCGCAAATATTTTTTGTTGCCTCCGTTGCGTTTTTTTTTTTTTGTCGTGAAACTGAAACAGCATACAGCTATGCAAAGGTTCTTCTAAAGGACACGTCTCGGTCAATATTAAAGGATTATACGCAAAACGAAGATTGAAAACTTTTCACGACACACAAAATATTCAAACACGTCTTTCGCAGTCAAAGGACTAAAGAAAACTAATCTGAAACTATGCTTTCCGAAAATGCGACATTACATTTGGGTCCATGTAATATTAGGTATACCAGAAAGAAATCCTTTTTTTTGCGTCTTATTTAAGATCAGTCTGTATGGAGTAATCATCTTTGTAAGTTTTTTTCTAAAGTAATGTTCCTCGGCTTTCTTTTTTGTCATACATTTTATTTTTAAGAATAAAATGAACAAGCCCAAAGCTACCGAAAAACACATACGGCATTTACAGTAAACCCCCCTATAACGTCGGGATAGGTTCCACGTAATAGGAGGGGACGTTATAGGGGGTTAAGGTTTTTCAATTTTATTTTTTGATTTAAAGGAAATCAGTAAATCAACACATTTCCATTTTTTTTTTTTCACATTTTTACGTGTTTACCAGCGCAAATGACTAAGCTCGCGCGATGAGCGATATCCTCTCGTATTTTGGCTGACGTAATCTTACCGCAACTTGCCGGATAGAGCAGATCAACGCGATATTTTATTAGTTAAATTTTATAAAATGCGCTAGCATATTGTTATCAAATAGTTAAAAAAAAACGTGAGCATCGATTTACTCGATTATAATTCGTTCCATGGATATAAAAGTAGAAAATATTTTCTTACTGTATGTGTGAATATCCCTGGAATGCTCTGATAGCCTCGTGACGATAGCCTCGTTCCGATGAATCCGCAAATATTTTATTTAGTTTCGCCGGATGCGTGTGATGTCAAAGAAATCCGGAGTTACATTATGTCATTGCGCGAACGTTATAGGGGGGTTCGACGTTATATGAAAAAACCGCCGCAACGTTATAGGGGGGAACGTTATATGAGAGGACGTTATAGGGGGGTTTACTGTACTTTATTTCGTCCAAGGCTGGAGTGAAGCCAAGACAACTAAAACCATTCTTCAAATTTACTGTGAATACAGCAAATATATGCCAGTTTTGGTTCCGGCGATTTAAATCGGTTGATAGCTTAGCAGATTAGCAGATAGCCCGAAGATCAGGACAACCCTCACAATTCGATGATGATATGCTGAAGGCCATGATAGAATCAGATCATCGTCTAAGTATCAACGAAATATCCCTGAAGGTTACTGTTTCATGATCCACGATTTTTAAAAAATCGGCAAAACTAATTGGATGTCTGAAAGAAGAACGAATGTGTATCAGCCTCTCTTTGTTGTCAAGAAACAAATTGTGATCAGAGACGAAGATCGGATTGCATACTATGCACAATGTGAAGCGAAAAAAAGAATGGCTATCGAAAAACGAAATACCTCTTCCAACCCCGAAGCCCGGTCTCACCCTTCGCAAGGTCCTTTTGTGTGTCTGGTAGGATATTCATG
This sequence comes from Philopotamus ludificatus, assembly GCA_022495035.1. Classification (NCBI taxonomy): domain Eukaryota; kingdom Metazoa; phylum Arthropoda; class Insecta; order Trichoptera; family Philopotamidae; genus Philopotamus; species Philopotamus ludificatus. The sequence continues at coordinate 14,506 of JAGXCT010032484.1, read as the reverse complement.
GAATTATCCATTATGAGTTATTGAAACCAGGAAGTACAATAACTGCAGAAGTTTATTGTGGACAACTCGAAAGATTGAACGAAAAACTAAAAATAAAAAGTCCGTGTTTAATGAACCGAAAAGAATTGATACTGTTGCACGATAACGACTGCCTTTACACTGCAAAGACGACTCGTGAAAAGTCCTGAAACATCCTCTATATTCAACAGATCTTGCTCTTTAATATTTTTATTATTTTAGGTCTATGGAACATTCGTTAAAAGATAAAATATTTGAAGACATGAAGGAAGGAAAGGGGATTGAAAATTGCATGAAGTCTTAGAAGAAGATATTTGAATAATGCTTTTGATTTTGAAAAAAAAACAGATTTCTCTCCGGTAACCCTAATACAGTGCACTCTCGATTATCCGGGTTAATGCTGGGGAGGATGATCACGGATAGTCGAGAAACACGGATAATCCGAATCATCAATTTTTATTTTATTTTCGAATATAATATCATATACACAGCACAAATTGTTAACACATTATTTTTATATTCATTATTTATCAAGAAAACACAAACAAATTAGTAAAAATGTATTGTTTTATCATATATACGAACAAAAAAGTATACTTTTATATGTACACGAATTAAAAAAAAAACTATTATTTTCATTTGGTTATGAGATTTTTTTAACGAATTTATTATTTCACTTCGAAATATTCTTAAAGCTATTACATTATTATGTTAAGTTCCCCTTTGTTCGGCGTTTCAATACAATTCAATGCCTTTTCATGACTAACGTAACCACTGGTATCTTCTTCGCTTGTAGTATTAATGTCATTTTCTTCCTCTTGAGTAACAACAGAAACGATATTAGGATCGTCCATGGGTTCAAAAGCGAATCATTTAAATCATGATTAAGCCAATTCTCTGCCGTTTCCATATAATATGTCTTCAAAAAAAAAAAAAAAAATTCTAATAATCCACACATTCTCAGGATACAAAATTTTCTTTCATTCTCTCTTTCGAATCCATTAAATCTTGTTTCTATGTCAGGAAGAATCTTTCTTCGCGATCGAACGAGTGTTACTGGTTTTACTTTTGACTAAGATTGTGCTATCCCATGTATAGCATCCAATAATTGCCATTATTTTTTTCCAAAAAATCGATTGGGATTATCATCTTCCTCGACAAGAGTTTTCAGAAGTTTTTGACGATAAAGACGTTTCATTGATGATATAACACCTTGGTCCATGGGTTGAATCAGTGATGTAACATTAGGGGCAAAAAATTTTGTAATCATGTAAGTCCATCGTTTGTCTTCAATATGCTTTCATTCGGATGAGAAGGGAGTATTATCTAGTAACAAACTGTTTCTGTGGCAATCCCTTATTTTTCAAAAATAATCGCACTTCTGGGACCCATTTCTTTTTGAACCAATCTTCGAAAATTTCCCTGTCCATCCATGCCCCTTTCTGACCATAATAATCGACGGGAAGATTTTTTATTTCAGTTCCCTTAAATGATCGTGGTTTTTTGTTTTCCAAATCACCTCAAAAGTTTCATTTTATGAGTTCCTGATGCATTTCCACAAATACATAACAGTTATTCTTCTTTAGACGATTTATGTCCAGGAGCCGACTTTTCACCACCGAAGCTAGCGTTTTGCTGGTAAGCACTTCCAGTACAAGCCAAGTTTCATCTGCATTTGTAATGATCAGATTGCAATTTTCTCTCTTTGCAATATTCTTGAATTGACATAGACCTGTCAGCAGCTTCAGCATTTGAACTGAGACGTTCTTCCCTGAAACGTTAGCGACGAAGTCTGTGTCGTTGTTTGAACCTCGTCATCCGTGCCTGACGAGGCGTTGAAACTTCTTTAAGCCCTAGATTCGTGAAATGTCTTTTGCTGCTTCGATGCATGGCCTATTTAATTGGTATTCCTCTGCTCGTTTTGATTCCAAATCTTCGAATGTCGATTGCTTTTCTTATACTCTTTCTTTCCGAAGGACCTGCAGAACTATCACAAATTCCTAGCAAACGCCTCTGACTTCTATTTTTTTTGTTTGACTATATCTCGAACAGTTTGAATACCAATTCTATATTCTTCGGAAAGTTTTGACGTTGGTTCTCCCTTTTCGAATCTCTCAATTAATGTAAGTTTCTGTTTTATCGTGAGTACAATTTTATTTCGTTTTTTTGTTAATCGTTCTTTCTCCATTTTTAAACGGTATAGATGTGTAGATAAAATATGAATTTTGCGATTTACATAAATAAGAAAATAATATTACACAGAAAGAAATTGAAAATAATCAAACATACGTGTGTAATGAAAAAATCTGCTCTCTGTAAAGACACGCACTTCTTCACTGCTAGGAAGCAAAGCAACTGAATAAACAAACTACGAAAAGATGGGAAGTGGACCGAAGATTTCTGTGAACATTTAGATTTTTTTAGAACAAACGAAGTCCCGAGAGCCTCTCACAAATATGGGCAATAAATATCGAAATTAATGGCAGGGCGACGTCAGGTGTCCCTATGCGTATTTCTGTTCAAACAACGCGCATATTCTAGACGCAATTCATTAATGCGTCTTATAATCATAATAGAAAAAAATCAATCAAAATATTTTCAGGCACGGATAACCCGCAAACCGGATAATCCATGCACGGATAATCGAGAGTACACTGTATATATAAAAAAAACTTCTTTCTCGACACAGTTATTACCGTATTTCAGTGATTAACGAGAGGCTTTCTGTATATAAAATATAAATACAAATCATGCATTATTTTTTAAGCAAATTTCTGCCATTTTTAGGCTTTATTGCCGTCATTTTATTTATCGCCCGTTTCCCGTGTTTGTCCCGAAAATCTATATCCGCGTCGTTCCGCACCTTTGGTTCATCCGTCCCAATTCTATATTTCATTTTCCTTATCGTCTCCCTTTATGCAAAAACAACTCGGCAGGAATTATTGGATAAATAAACAGGGAATTGGAAAAGATTCTGGAATCAAACGGTTTTATTTTTGTATGCCCGAATGGAAATTATAAAAAAGAAAAATGTCGTCCGTGCATGATCCGAAGAGTTGGCTCCGGGGAACGGTGAGTGTAATCGATTTTTATTGCTTGAATAAATGAATGCTGAAAAACTTTTCACTTTCAATAAGCCAGCGGTGTTCAAATAAATGGAAAATTTTACGATAAAAATTATATTCGAAGATAAAGCGTACGGAGATTAAATTATGCGACGCGAAACTAAGTTTACATTTTGATCTAAATGCAGTATGTATTATTAACAGATCGGATAGAGAGCCGAATTCAGCTGAATATCCTCGCTAATTAGAATTACCGAGAGGCTGAACGTGTAGGTTCACGTACGAACTAACCGTAAGATACGAGATCTAATTAACTGAAGCGAGATCTAACACCGTAATTATAAGATTATGTTTAAAAAATATTTTAGAATTTGATTCAAATTAATTTATTTAAATTTTGATCCACTTCTGATTTTAATTAAACTAAGTGTCTAATTACTCCATTTTTTTGTAGCGTTGATATACATGTACTTGACGAATTTTGACATTGGTGGCTATATTAAATGCTTACTTTATCATTGGCTGAAAGTAATTTTATTTATATTTTTTAGAAGTATTTTATTCCACAAAGTATTTTTACCAAAAACAGGAGGACAAATATTTAATAGCCTCCATATTCGCCAAAATGGATATCTGCGATTCCTTACTATTCCGGAGGACAACATTTTGCCAACAAGGCGATAAAGACAAAACCATTAAACTAGGGGCGGCTGTTTATCATATGGCAAATTTATATTTAGTGTTATGTCGTGTATTGGATGGATGCGGGGTGGTAGCGGGGTGGAGGGATCTTGTCGCTAAACACCGAGTCACTTTTGAAATATATATTTTTATTTTTAATCTTTCGCAGCATCCCCAAATATTTTACCCACGAGCCGCCACTGAATTAAACACTAGAAGTGCTTCAATTAGATTGAAAAAAGCGTATGATGTATTTGATGGGGCTTAGCTTAAGACTAACGAGTCATTATTGTTAAATACCTAAAGATTTTTTTAAAAGAGTAATTTTCGATCTTCGATTCTGAAACTTGCGTAATCATTAGTACTGAAATAAAACAAAATGGTAAGGATTTGTTTTATTTCTATTACATAATATTAATTGGATGATTTATTTTAACTTTTTTAAGAATTCTTTGTAAGATTTTCGACGACAATGTACAGGTTAGAAATGATTAAAGTCAAATAAGTAATTCAAGGACTATTTGGATATGGAAGTCATTAGTTATAACCTAGCCGTGCCGATGGGGTATATTGGATAACCCTGGTTTTTGAATTTTCGCGAATAAATCTTTTAATATATATCCTAGATGTCACAAACTTTTTATAGTTGTGTAAAAAAGTATAAAGAATAGATATAGTAAATAATCATTAACCGTTATTGTCTTCAATTTTTTCTCGCTCGCATCCGGTACGATGTGCCGAATGTGAGTGAAACATGTAATTGTTGACATGAGCTCAGTCTATGGCATGTCATTTACGCGTCATATTGATTAGTAGAAAGATCAAAAATGTCGAGGTATTGATGAAGAATTCTTGGCGTATCTGAGATACCCCCTTCGGACGACGCAGCTGTTTTCGAGCCGCCGTGACGGATGGATTAATTAAAAAATAAGGAGAGAACAAAATCTGTGTTGCTAATTCCCAACGTGCTGATTGTTTGGACAAGAAGTATTTATTTAATATACACGGGAGATTGAGGCTAATGGTTCTACGGGAAGTGGAATTACAAAAACTTCAAGCTGGATATCGGCGTTTGAAGAGTTAAAAAATTAAGAAGGTTCAGGTAAGACTATGAGACCTTATGATGAGAGAAACAAAGTCATGTTGGAGATGTAAAGATTCACCTTCGTTTTTTAAAAAAATAGAACCGTTGAAATTCAAGATTCTGAATTCAAAATTTGACGTATTTTTTGTTTGTATGATTCCATTACATCGTGGTCTCGTAAAACGTGCATGCATTGTGTTCGAGATCTATCCTCTGTATCTGGATATGATATCTCCATAGAATTTCCACGTTGCGCACCACGCGTTGAGCATCGAGACGGGCTCAGTATTCTCCGACAAGGCGAAAGAGAAAAGAGAAACCCTCGGAGGAAATAAGCAATCTGACTTTATTGTAATTTACAATTTAAATTCTTGCAGATCTCGAAATGGATACAAGATTGTCGAGCGCGACCGATGCGAACAATGCCACTCGCCGCCATTGTCTCGGAATATTCGACATGTGAATAAATAAAATTAAATTTCGTGTAAAACACGCGAAACGCGAATCGACAGGGGCGGCGCATTGCGTGCGATACCGTGTCGGCGGATCGATACGTATCGATTCCGCGTATCGAAACTAACGGGACGTTCGACGGCCATGTCCTCTCGGTGAGATGCGCCGTGTTATTAAAAACGATTTTTTTCGGAAACGTCATAATCACGCAATTTGCCCGTGCGGGTCCGAAAGTACCGTAATTTCGGTTAGGGGCCTCTAATAGCGACCCTTTGCCATAGTAACGATGTCGTATTGCCGATGCGTGTATCGATATATGCGGATTTTTGCGAGAAAATAAAACGATGCGTACTAAAATATATTTATATTTGCTCGACTCATTTTATTAATAAAAAAATACTAGGGCTTCAAATGGAACTGAATTGAACCTTTAATTTTTTCAGAATGAAAGATCGGATTATAAATATAACATTCCAAGATCTAGTTAATGCTTATCTCCAAAATTTTCTAGGACCTTAATAAAATAATTATACGCATTGATTAAATACCAATACATATATTTTTATATACAGTCAATCCTATAGCGTTTGCGGCGGTTTTTTGTATAGCGTTACCTCCTATAGCGTTCATTTTAAAAAACGCAATATTTTCAAGGTTAAATTAAAATTTTCGTAAATATATATTTAATGTGCATTTTAAATATGTACGTGCACTTAAAAAATATTTGTCAACGGCTGTTAGCCCCTTTATCTGGCTAGGCGTGTTCTATTTTTTTTATGGTGAATCACCATATAAAAACGTTCCAGGGATATTCATCACAATACAGTAAGAAAATATTTTTCTACTTGTATAGTCGTGGAACAAATTATTTATTCCGCACCCATCTATACGATTTTTTATGCATTATGATTTATGTGTTAAAGAGGTTTTCAATCATTTTATTTTTTTATAAATTGAGCAACTGGTATTAAAAAAATCTCTATGGAACGTGATATTAGTTGACTCTGACAGTAATTAATTGCATATTTACCTAATTTAAAGTGTTCACCATGTTTTTTATTACTTGAATGAAAAAACTGGAAGAAATATGCGAGGTCAATACCCCCTCGCGCATGTAGGCACGAACTACTATTATCCAATTAAACACGTGCAAGGTCATTGAAAATATAAAAATGGGTCAAATTTTTGATTTGCTTCATATCGCAAAGAAAGTTAAAAAAAAACCTAACTTCAAATTTTGTGTGGGTGCCTAACTTTCTAAAGCGTTTTTTTTCTATAGTGTGGTCCCTATCTGAACGTTATAAAAGGGTTGACTGTACTAATATATACGTGTCTATTAAATATGTATTATGTATATGAAAATATAAAATAGAGCAAGAGCGCTGTCTGCACGTCAGCGCTATTAGAGTCGTGTATTGGATGGATGCGGGGTGGCAGCGGGGTGGGAGAGAGAGTCCTCGTCGCTAAGAGATATGTCTCAGTTTCGGCTCATAGCAGACCAGGTTATAGGCAATCCATTATTTACGTTAATATATTATAGAAAAAATAATAATTAAGAAGAGCGGAGAAGACTTACTACCTCTTGACTTGTGATATAGAATCAGACATCAGGAGAAAGGTATACTACCAGACCCTGGATGTTTGGATTGTGATTTGAAAAAGGAAAGGATTACAACCACCAGTAAGACCTCTACCTATTTTTTTTGTATGCTAATGTGGAATGTAGACTTAGACGTTTGTTGCCTTTCAGACGTGTCTTTCGAGTCTGATGTTAAGTCTTGTTTTTTCAATTAAGAATGAAACATCACGAGGACGTGAAAAGAAGTGAGAGAATATCATAATTTCATTGATGGGAGTCAGATCAAATTAGGAATAACGTTCTGGGCTACAGATAAAGAAATCCCATATCAAGATTCATATTTTCCAGGAAGTTAATCCCTTGTGTGATTTGCTCGAGTACAATTCGGGTAGGTATTTTGCTAACACAGTGATTTGCCCGTAATGGATTCGGGCACATCGTACACGAAACTTTTTATAGTGATTTGCCCGAATCCAAGCTCGGGTCATTCCCCCACCAGTCTAGAGAACGCATCCGACTTTTTTCCAAGAGGTTGACCACAGAAGTGGTTGCTGGAAGGAAAGAAGATCTGAACCACTAAGGAAATATCAACATCATCGAGACAGAAGAATCTTGGATCACGCTATCAATATTTAATGTTCGATACGAATATTTTTATTGCAATTGAAGATGAGAAATGAAGAACTATATCCAGAAGATGCTCTGGTTCTAATCCAACGATATTTTAGAGACTAGTTCTAGAAAATACTTGGGGATTGACCGAGGGCTGACTGGAGAATGATCATCAGATTAAAGTCTCGTTATATCTACACAATATGAGCGCATTAAGTGTTGTATAAATGATCATGTACAGTTGTACAAACTCCATGTAAATCGAGATTGCGTTTCCAATGGGAATGTTTTTAAATTTATTTGTCATTCTCGTTAATACGCCGAGATGAAATGGTAAATAATAATAAAACTTATAATTCATACTGCAGTTTATGCAGAAAACGGTGTGAAAGCGTCTCTTTGAGAGCTAAGCACTCCGGTGGCTGCGCTTTGGCTGTTCACTCCTTTTGACCGGGGCCAGCTTTTAGCGTCCACAAAGGAGCGCCACTTGCTCCGCGTAGGTAGAGAGCGCTCCCGCCCCCACTGCCCACCCCCGAAGAATGAAGAAATTTCTTAAACGAACACACCGCTTTAATAATGGTCTCTGCGGTGCAATATAATCCACAATTATGGCCGATTGTTCTAATATATATTGTCAATGTGCGGTGGCTTCAGAGGAGCGTTGCGGTCCTAAGCCATCACTCCTAAGCCGAACAAAGAATCAAAGGGAAACGTAAGAGCGGATCCGCAGCGGGATTGGTGTAATTAATTTGAGCTTAAAACAACAAACAACAAAGAAGAGTGTGGGGGAGGGATGTACAGGGAAATTCAGTTACTGAATACCTGTTGGATTCGACCATTAAATACAGAAACAATTTGGCCTGAATAAATGAAGTTATTTAAAGAATTGCGGCGGGGGCAATCAAGAAAATTAAATAAACAAGTTTACACCTACTCTAATATATATATATATAGATCTAATAAATCTATGGCAACCGATAATAATTAATACTGAAATTAATTGTAATAATCATTAAAAATACGTAAATAAATATTTTATTTAATTTGAATGTATTTAAATATTGATTTTAAGCGGGGTTTTAATCGGATTTGAATAACACGGTTTTAGAAATTCAATCAATTACGCATTTTATTTTAAAATACATTTTTTTAAATAAAAATTATTTGATTCTTAAACGAATGCGGTGTTTTTACAATTAAAACATTATTTTTATGGCGACTATATCTTTTTTTCACAATTTTTAATATTTTTTTTACTGTTTATTAATCTTATAAAATAAGCATTTTAAATTAAAAATAAACATAGGTTTTAAAACTGAAATATTTTTAGACTACGGTTCTCTTCGCCTTTAATACTTTCTCAGACACTTAAAAAATGTAAGTGCATATCCTGGGACAATAATAATGGATAGAATTCATAAAAATAAAAATCTCTAAAATATACAATGGTTATACTGTATCATATTTAAACTATGATTATTAACCCCTTGTGTGATTTGCCCGAACTGGATTCGGGCACATCGTACACGAAACTTTTTATAGTGATTTTATAGTGAATCCAGCTCGGGTCATTCCTCCACCAGTCTAGAGAACGGTTAATAAATTTCTCAAACATTTTTTTAAATAGTTTATTATTCTAGACCAAATATTTTTTTGATTTTTTTTATGAAATTCGTTCTACTCAAACGTAGAATAAATATAAATAAACTTTATTGTCCTCAGTTGCGAAAAAAAAATAAAAATCACAATATTCACGGCCGCAATGTTTATTCTCGTTCGCATCCGGTACGATGTGCCATATATTGTATTATTCATGGATGATAAACATTTACAATGTAAAACGTTAAGTCAGATAAAATGATCATTTTTTATAATTTATTTCTATAGAAAAACCAGTCGATAATAATTAATAGAATTTTTTTTTGTAGATTTTAATAAAAAAACAATATAAGATCATAGACAGCGAAACTGAACAGGGTTTGATAAAAATAGTGAAATTTTTAGTATTGAGCAGCTCATCTCCTTCAGGGATTCTGTTTTTATCTCCTAAATTTCGGCAAAACGTCGTCCTTTCATGACGTTTTTATTGAGATTATTGAGAAAAAATCGCAGAGGACTTGGTTCATCGATTCATAAAATGTTGTTTTGAGCAAAAAATTGTCACTACATTTTTTTTCCGAGTAAAAAAAATGTTGCCGTTTCAGTTTAAATGGTATTCATATTTCATTATATGCATAATAGAGAATTGTCACATCTCCAGTGTCTCGTGCAACATAGTGTCGGGGGTACCCAACCGAAATACCCGAAGCGTCGTGCTTCACATAATTAACTGCTTTTGTGAAGTTGAACAAGCGTTAAAGTAAATCCTGATTGCAGTCTCTGTAAATCCGGGACCGTGAGGGATAACGGACCGAATCTATAAAATAAATCCACAGCCGAATAATAGGGCACGGTCGGAGGGCCGAATGTTTCCTATGATTAATTAATATATTTTTTTGCATTGCGCCAAATTGATTAAAAAACATATCGAAAATTGAATGCGACGAACAATGTCCGATGGAAAACATTGGAAACGCAAAGGGACAATTAATTCGGTGAAAGGGATCAAATTGACGTTGGGCGAAACGCGACAATGGGGACAATGGAACCAAAATTGTATCCGCACGTGTCGGGATCGCTAATCAAAAGTAACCGAAATCAACAAATATTGTTTGCAGACCGGAAAGCAAACCCTAATGAACGCTCGGCCATCCACGCTTTTTATTAATGGAATATAAACAAGGCTATTAATGGAAAACCAACAAGACAAACGTCAACAGGCTAGAGAGTGCCGAGCGAAAAAAAAATTCAACGGCTCTCCGTTCGAATCCATTGTGCTATGCCGAATCAATAATTAGCATGGTGCGAAATTATGTCGGCGATTAATTTCTGGATGGCCCGTGTGTTTTGCCGCCAATCGAATTCAGAGGCCGCGGGAGGGCCGTCTCTCATTCATCACTTGTGCTAACACGACATGTTCACCCAAAGGGTTAAGCAAACACCTCTGCAACGGCACACACCATCGATCCCCGATGACATGGCCCCAATCTCCATGATTATCATTCGAAAGAATTAACGCCGCCAATAAATATATCAGTTCTAATGGCAACATTATAATCCAATCCGGATCTAACCGAGGTCGATTAAAAAACAATAAAAGAGATTTACTAGACTTCATTTGAAATTTCTATAAAACTCGCCTTAAGGCGAGTCGAGCGGTTTCTGGGGAAATAAAGTTTTTCTTTGGCCAGTGGGTAAGAGTCGGAAAATTGTTCGGGAAGCGTTAAATGCAGTCGCCGCTCGTAAATCAAACGAGATTTATTCAAATTTATGTATAGGGGTATATAATTTCTCTAGATTATATCACAACTGCATATATTTAGAAAAAAATGAGTGCATGCAGCATAAAATGCATCAGATAATAATAAGGATATTTCGCTCATATTTTATATAAAATATAAAAAATAAGTCGAGGTAAAAAATAAATAATAATATGACTAAGCTACAATGAATCAATATGACTGCAGCGAGTCGCAGCGCAACACGGACTTAGCGGCGAGATCCCCCCTCACTCCGCTACCGGCCCACATCCATCCAATACACGTCACCGGTAGCGCTTTTGCTCTATACTGGGCGGAGTAATACTGAAAAATATATTTTTCCTCAATTTTCTTAGGGATGCTGCAGCTCCGTAAGTATTTTTCATGGTATTTATTAATAATTTGATGATAAAGCATTAGTTTATAGTCCTGTGATTTAAAAAAATCAAGAATTATTACAAACTATATATTTTTCAATAAAAACTTAGTACTAACAATATTCACTGTTATTCAGGAATACGATCTGTTTTATTAACACTTTATGAGTCGCAAGGTTTTACATCAAGCCTAGCCTGGGGGCCGCATGGTTTCATGTAATGATAATCCAAGCTAACATGCACGGTGTATCCATCTGTGGTCAAATAGTAGAATTGCATCGTTAGCAAAACAAAAATGCGTGTTATGGCTCTCACGCCAAAAGGGGTGAACGGCTCATAACGCTGGCTACAAAATCACGCCAAAAGGCGTGAACGGCTCATAAAGTGTTAAGATGAAGATTTATAGCATTGATAAAATTAAAAAAAAGCTATTGATCAAATCCTAGATCGTGGAAGCAATAATTATGACTCTGAAAAACAAAATCAGTAAAAAACGAGTAGATAAATTTAATTTATAAATGCGTGTTATTGAAACCCAAAGAAAATACAGAATTGAAAATGAAGTTTTATATATTTTACCACGATTTTGAAATAACACCAAACCCATCCGTGACGGCAGCTCGAAAACAATCGTGTCGTCCGATAGGGGTCTATCATAGACTCCAAGCATTTCAAGTCAAGATATTGAAAATAACGAATTATTCTAAGAATAAAATAGTCAATAATAATATGCTCGATATTTTGGATTTTTTAACTAGTCAATATGACGCGTGAATGACACGCGTTGCGTTGTCTCGCGTTGTCTCACGCACTCTGCGTTGTCTCGCCGCAGACTGAGCTCTCGCAGCTCATGTCACTTACACACTTCATTCGCACTCGACACATTGTACAGGATGCGAGCGAGAAAAAACATCGCGCGCGTGGCAACAGCAGTGAATATTGTTGTATTTTTTTTTGCAATTGCAGACAATAAGAGTCAATAATATTTATTCTTTAGATTTTTTTAGACAAATTAAAAAAAGTTTGTTACTTGTAAGATTTATAATAAAAGAGATATTGCAATTTTTAACAAATTATCCTTTGATTGGATTCTAAAAATACATAGCATAAAAGTAGTATGTAATTCAAAGCGGTTTACATTGAAATTAATATGTATAAAACACGTTGTGTAAAAAAATAGTATTAATTGATTAAACCTAATCATAGTACAGTAAATTAGAGCCCTGCAAATTTTGGAAAACATAGAAACATCACTAAAAATAATATAATAATAATGTAAAAACCCATGTAAACAAAGAATTTTGTATATTTATAGAATTTCTAGAATTAGACAATTTTTTTCTCTCGGGGAAGTTTTGAAAGGATGTATAAGAAATGTCGGAAACAAAGGAAATGTGTGGAGTATAAATATATTGCGTGTAAACATTGTGTAATACAATATTTAATGTAAACAATTACTTTATATAGCAAAAGCGTTTCTAATAAAAACATGTATTGGTGGTTCAATGCGTAAAATATTAATAATAATTATGTAATATTTTATAAATATTACATATGTAAAAACAATATAAACTTAAATGAGACAAAACGTAAATGCATTTCAAAACTAAGTAAAATAATGTTCACATTCGCTCTAGGATTTACCTGAAAATGTTTACATCTCTCTTATAAAATTAGGTTTAAATACGTAAAATTATATTTCCGCAGTTCCTCCATCATTTTGCGGAGAGTTTTACGCAACACATGTTAATGTTTTGTAAATTTTATTTTTGTCGTCAGTTTTGAAGCTTGCACATCTCCTTTGCATAAAGTTTCATGTTGAGCTGGACGCAAAATGCAACTTTTTCAAGTCTTATAATTAAAGCGAGTTACAAAGCTCATGTTCCTTTGAAACTTTCGAAACGGACTTAATTAAAATTATTGATTCTCCCATTTATATGGTTTAGTATTTTAATTATATGGCGTATTTGACAGCCATATTGGTTGTTAACTTTATTGTCGACTGTCAAAAAGGTTTCATGTTTCATGAAAAAAATTGAAAATGCAATATGAAATAACATCGCAATGATGCCGCAGCCTCTCTATTCGCCGGAAAAGCTCTGTACGATTTCATTCTATTACCGCTAATAAAAAAATAAAATAAACACGAAAGCACGCCGTTTTAGCAACATCGAGAAAGATAAAAGCAAAATCGCTGAAGGAGCTAAACGGCATATCGAAAATTACCGTACAAAAGTGTTCCGAAGATTGGAAAAGTCCCTGGCACGAGTGTATGACAAAATTATTAAGTATTCTTCATCAGACCTTGGATTTCCTAATTTATGAATTATAATCACATTGAAATCCCGTTTTTACGGATTGCTCGGATTTCAAGTTTTCCCGCTATTTACGTTTGAAATATTTAGAACTCCGATCAACTCTTAAACATATTTAAATAAATACGCGATGTTTTTAAATGTTAAAATTCTATATTTATAGTCAGAATGGTTGGATTTACTACATCGAATGGCTAGATAGATCGTTACAAGAAGAGGCACTCCGTGATATATAGATCAATTTGCTGGGAATCTTGAAGTGTTGATGTGGACATAATTGAAGATGGAAAGCTCTGATTACAGACTCTGGTCCAAGAGATATTGGTAATGCAGATGAAACATGACTGTTTTTCAATGTTCTTCCCTTGAAGATATTCGCCTTTGAGTGTAAAACTTGTCATGGAGGGGAATTAAGTAAAAACAAGTTAGCTGTTCTTTTGATTACAAATTTAGAAGGCATATGAGGCGGAAGAAAATATCCTGCAAATAAAAAAGCATGAATACCTTCAAAATTGTTTGAAAAACGACTTTTAAGCTTATATGCTTTGATGGGAGCTAAGAAAATAAAAAATATCGTATTCGTGGATAGCCATTTTTCTCTAAACTGTACTTCTGAACTGCAGTCTTGGGAATAATCTGTGCTTTTAAACATTTTACCCCAAAAATCTGGTACCAATATTATTATTAAAATTAGAACGACGAGAAGATCCCAAAAAAGATAAGGTATCTATTTTAGATGCAATACATTACATTGTTATGGCAGAGGATGAAATTGAATAAATAACGATCAAAAATTGTTTTCGAAAAGCTGGAGTCGTCAAGGAACAAGAAGATAAAATATAAGACACCAGCGATGAAAGCCTGCTCAAAAACACTAGTAGAGTATATAACAGTCAACCCTTCTATATCGTTCACTTCTATAGCGTTTGCGGCGGTTTTTTGTATAGCGTTCATTTTACAAAA